>JAXCLQ010000006.1:7411729-7461909 GCA_035584115.1 Cedrela odorata | reverse complement strand
TTGGACCCAGAGTACGTTGCTCATTTAGATATTGAGAGCTACAATGCCCCAAAGGAGCATGGTTCTAATCTTTTGGGACGTATCGGATATAACCCTGAACAACTTTTTCCTGAGTCTGCTAAGAAGCCTAACTCTGCTCAGCCGCTGCTATGGGCGCTAATCACTGAGCAATGGCTTCAGTTTGCCACTAACTTGGAGGTTAGACACACTAGAACACATATATTTTTTAGAAAATTCTCGAATGTGAATAACTTGGAGGTTAGACACACTGGAACAATGTGCGAATTCAACATTTTGCCTTCCGGAAAAGCCAAAGCTAGTAGTCGGACTAAGGGGATCCTCAGCCAACGTTTTTGTCGATAATGCAGCTTATAGATACTTTCTCTTTCAAAATTTTAAGGTTTCATCAGCAGACATGGAGAGTGCAGCTGTAGTAATGGCAAGATTTCCATTTATTCATTTAATGCATGCAGAATCGGTCATTTATATCTGCAAAAGAATTAACTAATTGATTAATACTTGTGGGTTTTCCAGACAAGCCTGTCAAATGGCTTCCCGGTGATCGTCTTCCGAGGGCAGTCGGACTTGGCCGGAGGACAGTCCGGAGAGAATGCGACGAACACGTTCTAGTCCCTTGCAGCTCGCAAAACTGCCAAAGCTGTTATTTAGTTTATCCGCAAGCTAAAGCTATAAGGATATGATTCCTGAAACTGATATTTGAACATAATTTTTTTCATATTTATGAGACAAAAGCATAAAATTAAAAATAAAATAGCCATTATAATTATAACCTTGCTTGAATACTAATGTGTGAATTGTTTTTTGGAATAAGTACAATTTCATAAAATAATTTGTATTATTTTATTATTTATTTTTCCCATTTAGTATATATGCTAATTTGTCAAAAGATAATTTTCGCTCACTTCACTAATTGTACGGTCTCACACACGTGACCAAATTCGACTTAAAATTCTATCTTTGTTAGATATAACAAAGTCTCAACAAATTTCAGTTTGTGTTACATAAAAATTTTTAAAAAATTGAAGCAAAAGTTCATTTTATTAAATTCACCAACCCAATATGGTTGAAGGTCTTAATACAAACAATAATTTTGGGTATGATAACTTTAAATAAATAAATGCATTATTTATAAAGTTTTTGTTCATCAATTTATCTATCAATAACACTATACTTATCAAGTTAATGGTATATGCCGTGTCATCCATCCACTGCCGCATTATTTGGAATATGACTTTGTACCTCGACTTTATTAAGTGTATTATTCTTCTTTATTTAAATTATTTTATTTCATTTTATTATCAAAAATTAACGTCATTAATTTTTGTTAACATATAATTAAGCAATACTTATAAATGAATGATGCTATATTTACATATTTATTGAGTCACAAACAATTTGCATCCAAATTTGTAAGAGTAACATTAATTTTATTATTTTTTAAAAATATGTAAAATAACATATAGACCCTTTGAATTTGACAACAGTGACAATTAAACCTAAAATTAAGAAATTGATCATTTGACCATGTGTTTTCATGTGAATGAGGCATAAAGCTTTAAATTTGTTTAGCGCACATGTCTTAATTATTATTTTCGAGTCAATTAAATATTTTAAAAATAATTTATAACGAATATTAACAATTAAAAATGAAACATAATCTCCATCTTAAAACATAATCGAATCTCCAATAATATTATTTTATTTAAATAAAAATTTACATATACTATTGAAGTTGAATAATGACGTCACTTTTAATAATAATTTAACATTAAATTAATATTTACCATACTTTTTGCCTTTGACCTTAAGAAAGTGGCCGCAGCACCTTCCAGAGGACAAATACTGTAACTCTATGGGATAATAACATCCAGATACTTAGTTTTTCATATTCTTACAAATAAGTCTCTGATTATATTTAAATAACCACATTACCCTTATTTGTTAACATCACATAGACGAAAGTTAACAATGATATGTGTTTTAGTTGTTTTAATAGAAGAATCAGGGCATATTTGATACAAGTGAAAAATATTTGTCCTTATTTGTACAAAAAATGAAAACTTTGGGATTCGAATGTTATAATTGATATACGTTACGGTCCCCCAGAGGTCACATCTTCCAGCGACTACTAATTGCCTCAGCACATTTGGACGTGGTTGCCACACATTTATTCTTCAATCTTCATCATTGATCGCCCATCTCAAGTTCTCAATCATCAAAGACCTTATATATATAGCTCTGTTCTTCTTTGTTATCAATCAGAATTCACAACTCTGAAGAGAGTAATTAGTAAACCAACAGAAGCTATCATCATCAGCAGCAGATATGGTTTTTACAGAGCAGCAGGAAGCTCTGGTGAAGGAATCATGGGAAATCCTCAAGCAAAATATCCCTGGAAACAGCGTGCGTTTCTTCTCCTCGTAAGTAGCTAGCTAGCTAAAGAATAACCAAACAACACCAACTTTTTCTCTGTTAATTTTCTGGGAAAATTTTCAGATGACTTGATTTTTTGTTTTTGGGTTGATGGTGGATTAGAATCTTGGAGATTGCTCCGGCAGCAAAGGGCTTGTTCTCTTTTCTTAGAGATTTAGATGAGATTTCCCAGGACAACCCTAAACTCAAGGCCCATGCTGTTAAAGTTTTCAAGATGGTGAGTGAGTTGATAGAGTTTTGTGATTATTGTTTTAATTTTTTAATTTATTTTCAATTTTGTATATACTTTGGGAAAGTGTTACAGTGATATAAACAGTTAAAAATAGAATCTTGAGTCTGGATAGACGAGCTGTAAACTTGAATATGTTCTGTAGATTTAAATTCTTACAAGCATATATCAAAGTATTTCTTAATTGTCGATTAATTCGACTGATAAAATTATTAATTTCATGTGTTTACTTTAAGACATGTGAGTCAGCAATTCAACTAAGGGAGAAGGGTGCAGTAACAGTGGCCGAAACTACTTTGAAACATTTGGGTTCGGTTCATCTCAGGAGTGGAGTTTTGGATCCTCATTTTGAGGTAATTAAGAAAATTGATTTAGAGATTGCTAATTAAGTAATTATCTTAATTTTGATATTTAAATATGTGGCATTGATTAATTAATTAATTAATAATTTTGATTTGCAGGTGGTGAAAGAAGCACTTCTTAGAACAATCAAAGAAGCAGTTGGAGAGAAATGGAGCGATGAGATGAAGGGTGCATGGGTTGAAGCTTATGATCAGTTGGCTGCTGCCATCAAGGCTGAGATGAAAGAGGAATTAGCTAAGACCAAAGAAGAAACTGAGACCAAAGAAGAAGCTGAGAAGAAACAAGAGACTGATCCCGAGACGAAAGAAGAATCTGCTGTTTAAGGCCCAGTCTGGGATTGTTGATTGAGGGTCAGTCTGAAGTTGTTTTGGTTCATCATTATTCCCTTTGTGCTGCAAAAATAATCAACTGAAAAGAATAAGTTTGGAATAATCAACTGAAAAAAAAATTTGAGTTTGATTAAATTGTATTATCAATAAAACAATATGATCCTTAAGTTATAGTTTTTTTTTAATATTTAAAAAAAAATAATGATAACAATTTTATCAGGCTGTATTTTTTTTTTTTAATACTTATAATATAATATTGAGTACTGGGATGAAAGATTTTTAAAATTTAAAGACTAATGTGTTAAACCAAGAGAAACAAGGGAAAATATGTAAATAATCATAAATATGGGGTAATAAAATAAAATCAAACCAAGCCCAAATATGTAGTAAAAAAGAAATCTCACAAACAAAATTAAATAGAAGATCGTAAAACAAGCAAAACGGAAGCCCAAATTTATAAATATGGAGGCCCAAATATTCAAGTCCAGTACGAATACAAATGGGATCCCAAAATCTAGAAATTCCTTGCATTGTTTAGACAAATTAAGACCAAATAACCAAATGAAGCTAAGACAAAACAAAAAAGGAAAGGAAGAAAAAGTAATAAGGAAAAGCAAGAAGAAATCGAGAGAAGAGAATGAGAAAAGAGAAGAAATAATAAAAGAAAGTAAAGGAAAGAAGAGGAAGGAAAGAAAATAAAGAAGAGGGAAGAAGAGAAAGATCAAAAGAGGAAGAAGAAGAGACGAAAAGGAAAACCAAAAGGAAACGAAGAGGAAAAGAGGAAGAAGTTGGGGGAGGGAAGAAGAAAGAAAGGAAGAAAAAGGTGAAGAAGAAGAGGAGATGAAGTTTTGGTTTACAAAAAGTGTGGTAAATAAATATTTACTTGTTAATGATTTTGTAATATTGATTGTATTTTGTTATTGGTTGTATGTGAAAATTGTGAATTATGTAGCTTGTTGATTATGGAACAATGCATGATTTGTATATATGGGAGTGTGTGATGCTCAAATAATGTGAATTTAGGATGGGATAATGTGTAGTTATGGTGATTTAATCGTAGGGAATTATAGGGCAGTAAAGTCTTGGGTTATGAATACATATTTTAATTGCTGAAATTTTTTGGACGAGTTTGGTAAATTGAAAATAGAATGAGTTCCAAACCTCCAATTATTGAGCCATAAAATTATGTAAAAACTAGACATAAAAAGAAATAACATAGTCGAAAATCAGGTAAATTCATGCAAAGATGAGTTCACAGCGAATTTCGGAAGTGACTGCCCTGTTACATTTTTGCACACTATCTTGTTTTGCGTAATGCGTAGTAATCTGTTTATAACTTGAGTATTCGGATTTGAAATCTGAACCTGTAAAAAATCATAGAAACTAGACTTATAATAAAGTATGCTATAAAAAATTTAGGTTGAGGTTTGTTGTCGATTTATTACAGCGAAAATTTAAAATTGTTCATGTTCAGTAAGATGTCACCTAGAACAATCGAAATGGAAATTGTGATTTTTGACTTAAGAAATTTCATTTTGAACTCCGTAGTGATTTAAACCATTTTAATTTTTATTGGGGTGAAATGTATATGCATAATATATATATATATATATATTTATTTATTTATTTATTTATTTATATAATATATATATATATATTTATGATTGTAAATTATAACGAAAGTCGTGTACAGTAAATTATCGATTAGAGCACCAATCGACACCGCCTTGATTTAAATTTGCTAAACCCTAACTTGTGAGTAGATGTCTTATTTTTTTCAAAATATTGCTTGAATATAATGTTTGCATTATAAATATGTGAGAAACTAGTTTGATTATGGTTGAAAACTTTATTGGTGAAATTATTAATTCGTATTTATCTTCATATGATTTGGATTTTGTGAAACCCTATGGGAGCTTTATGAATTTATTTTGAATACATGATTTGAGATGTAAATTATGAAAATAGTGTCGAATGTGTAAATGATACCTTGAAGATTTTAATTGTAATTTCTTTGAATCTGTGACTTATGATATTAATTTTGGACAGGATTCTGATACATGTATATGCAATTTGTAAAAGGAATTAGTTTATGATTTTAAATCATTATGATAAAACTATTTTGAAATATGAATACAAAGATTTACTTATTTTGATGTTTCGTCCTTCGGGACCAGAGGTCGCCCTATGAGGCTAGAAATGTATTTTGATCGATTGAGACATATCGCAAGTCAAAATATCAAAAATAAAAATACTTGTGTTTTATTACGTTGAGTGTTGGAATTGATCTTATTGCAGGAAAAATTTTGAATATGATTTTAACTACAGTTTTGAGTTAAATTTAAATGATGTTGAACACAGTTCTTTCTTCTTCTTTTTTTCCTAATATTATGTTTCGAATTTCATCTGTTTTTTGTGAAACCTTTGTTAGTGGCTAAGGCTCTAGTACTTTGTTGTACCTAGTGGGCTTAAAGCTCATTAAGCTTCATACGTACTCTAGATATTTTGCCAAATGATATTGATGAATTATTTTATAATGGACTTATAAAAGAAGCTTTTATTTTTGTGTAGGAGTAGCCTAATTGTGTCTTAAGAACATATAGGAATAACACTCGATATTATTTAATTGAATAGTTGATTCATGCTGTTATTGTTTAAAGAAAACCTCTGGTTTAGTGGGTATTTTCTCACGAAAGTAAAAGTGGGATAACAAAATTAGTTTTTCACTAAAATTTTATATATGTGTTTCAAATTTAAGGTGATTATGTTTTGCCTCTTACTCAAAGGAAGATGATCAAATAATTTCTAATTATGGTCCTTATGAATCGGATCATGGATATAATATATATATATATATATATATATTAAAAAAACTTTAATTTTGTTATATATCTTACAATTAAAATCTTTATTTTTTCTAAACCAATTCCTTTATCACAATGAATCCTAATTGCGATTAGATTTAAGCATGGTATACCTTTTAATTATTAAAAGAACCCAAGTTGTAAACTTCGTTCTTCAAATACAGGAGTAAAATGACCATTTAAGGATATTTAATATCACACATGCATGATTCAAGATTTATTTGACACATTAACGAGAATTAGGAGAACTTAAGTTAATTTAACAAATGATTAATATGGATTTATAAATATTTTTCAAAATCTGAAAATTGACTAAATTGAAAGATTTTTAAACAGTGAAAAACAAACATTGTAGCAATTAATGTAGTAAGTTACTGTAGCAAGTTACTGTAGCACTGAAAACGGTCGATCAAATCTGAAAAACAGTCGACCGACAATAGCGATGTTGGTGAACAGTACTAATCCTGTCAACTGAGTTGAAAAAAGGTCGATCGGCAGTAAGGTTGTTCGATGATACTATTCACACACGGTAGCACTGTAACACACTGTTCACAATATTGTTCACGACACTGTTCATCGCAAAAATTTAGTTTTTTTGGAATTTTTCAAAATTTTTAAAGGTATTTTGGACTTTTCACACTTTATCTATATATACCCAAGCCCTAATAGTGTTTTTAAGCTTCTCTCATTTTTAAAATACACCAAAAAATTCATTCTCTCTCTTTAAAGAATCTATTTCACTTCTCTATTCAATTTCTCCAAATTCATCCGATTAAATTTGAAGTTTTTGCCACCAAATGACTCCCCATCACCTCTTCTTTAATTTGATACTGATATTGGTCTAGAAAATATAAGAAACACGAAGAAGAAAAACGAGTTTCGAGGGAAAATTGGGGTTTTTGCATTTAAGCCACAAATTGAAGTTTCTGCGGACTATAACAAGTTATCAGTAAGTCAAAAAACTCATTACAAACATGATTTTGAGATTTGAAACAAATTAAAGTTTAGGGTTTACTGTTCACATACGAATTTAAACTTGATTTCGCTTAGGAAACATAGAATTGTGATTCAGAGTGATAAATGAAGTATTTAACGTCAAATGTACGTTAATTCGTCGATTGAACAAATATATGTATAATTCCTGAAATATGTATTGCGTAAAATTGTGTGATAAATGGATATTTTTCGAGAATATGGAATGTATGGAAATTGCGACTAATGGAATTTTTATGATGACATATACATGCGTTAAATATTGCTTGGAATGTGTAAAACCGTTTTATACGAAAATACAAATTTGAAATATCATGGAATGATGTTTTGGAAATGTTAATAACGTTAAAGTGGTGATAATTGAAGTGTTGTGATAAAAATGTATATGAAATTTAGAATGTTAATAGCTATGGGATTCCGTTGTTGGGAATCGGATAAATGGTTTCGTTAGTAAAGTCTCGTAATATGTATGTGTCAATTAAGGAGTCTTAGGCATGTTTTTTACGAAACATGCATTTAAAGCATTGTGCTTAAATTATATCGGAATCGTGAAGTTAATTATATATATATGTGTGTAATATAGGTGCCGAACACCCAGGAAAGGAACACACTAAGCGTAAGAAATAGTATTAAGAGTAAATACTCTTCCCATTATTGTGAGTGGAACTATTTTCAACTTGTTTTCATGTTTTAATATGTTTTATAAAAATTACTATTTTATGAATTAAGAAATAGATTTATTACTGTCTAAAGTGAATAGAAATTGCCTGTGTAGTTTAAATGATATATAAGTGGCTAGGGGCCAGGTTTAATATTGATAAAGCATGTTTATAACTATTGAAATGAAATGTTCATTGATTTGAAATGTGAATGGCCAGGGGCCAAGTTTGACATTGAAAATGCATACTTTATATTGACATTGAGAATGAAATGAATTGATTTTGAATATATATATATATATATATATATGTGCTTGTGGCATTGTAATGATAATATGGCCGAGAGGTTCAAGAGTTGTATGTGACTGTAGCTACAGGGCAATAGTCTTGGATCAGACTTATGAGAGACCGCCTAGGTGAGTACGCCGCAGGTGGGGCAGTTATATGGTTAGATATGATGATATAGAGTTGCCAACCTACGGGAATGTCGAGGACAATTATGAGTATCACTACATGACTATTCGAAACGAACATCAATAATGAACATATTTGACAATTCATGCATTTCTTTATATTAAAAAAGAATATGATTTATAATTTGAGCATCGTTTTATGTGCATAACGCCCACTGATGATCTTGAGGTTACCAAGGCCAAGGTAATCACCGAGAATAGGAGCCAGTCCAATGATTAGATTAACAGGCCATGTTTTTATTAACATATAATTGTTTTATGTGCATTAACAATTGTTTTATGGAACTGTATTTTTGTCTACTCATGAAGTATATCCATATATACTCACCCCCCTCACCTCTCAGTTTTAGGAAATGAAACGTAGTCGAGAACGGTAATTGGTAGTAGTGATCAATAAAGGGTGTAATGGCCTTAGGTATTGGTTTTATCCCAACTCTCAAACTGACTAGATTAGTCCATCGGGCTTGACTTTGTAAAACCTTGTATGTATATATTTATAAGTTGAAATGTTGAAATTTTGATGAGTATTTTACATATATCTTGGAATTTAATATGTATTCATTGTGAATGATTTGAAAACTGTCTCAGGAAGATGTATTTATGTGAATTTATATGAATTGTTTTGGAAATTACTTTGAGATACATGTAAACATATAGGGGACAGGTATCCAAACAGCCTTACAGGCCTAAAGGACATGTTCAAATATAAGAACATGTCTCGAGAGTCTGTGGCGATTATCAAGTGTAAACCTCACGGGCAGGGGCGTGATATAAGTACTCTTGTTCGAATTCATGAAAAAGTTCTACTGCTATAAATTGCTGTCAGAATGTGTATGAATATAATATATATATATATATATATATATTTAAAATTTTTTATCCAATACTATTTTGATAAAAAAAATATAAAATAAGGGAGTTATAATTTTTCAAGAACAATCTCAAATGGAAACTATTTTTCTTAAGAATCTCACAAATTTACGACTTCATAAGATGTTTTTTTTTTTTTTTTATGTATTTATGATTGTGTATTATTGTGTATATTTATTAATGTGTATGCGTAAATTAGGGATGTGGACAGTTTAGTTTTTAAAATTTATAAATGAATATAAAATTTAAATTTGATTTTGTTTTTCAATTTAAAATAAAAATTATTAAGAAATTAAAAATTATTAAATCAAAAAGATGAATTTATTTGATCCATAATATATTTAGAATTGATGTGCTTCCACTTAATTTAAAAAATACAATAATTAAAGTATTTATTAAACACTTATTTTTACTCAATTGTTAATATTCAATACTCACCTTCTTACTTATATTTAATATCTAATAATTTTATTCCACATAATATAAAATTAAAATCCACGGCATTTCGGTACGAGATATATTTTAATTAATAAATCCAATATAAATATTATAAATACAACTTTTTTGTATTTCTTTGCCAACTATAGATGTTCAAGAATTCTATTTCTTAGAATAAGATTCCAAATATTTTTCAAACAAAAAATTACAAGAATAAGATTCTTTTTCTTCTAAATAAGATTCCAATTTTAATATTTAATATAAAATAATAATAAAAACATGCAATTGTTGTCTTTATTCAAAAATCTTTTTTTGTAAATTCTACATTCCTATCCAATAGTTATGGAAATAGCTATAAGCCCTTCAAAATTTTAGGTAGTGTTGTCCTTTGAATAGAGATGACAATACAAGTTTCGAAAAAAATAAATAAATTTGAATTTAAAAATTTTAACACAAATAGTAAACAGTTCGTATTAGCGTTATTCATTTAATAATCTTGTCGTATTTATATCTGAATTATTGATTCGTTTATTTGTTTAAAATACGAATAATAAATGAATAGTAAATAAATAAAATAATTGTCTCAATTTATTTACTAATCGTTTATTTGTTTGAGGCATAAATCATAAAAGAATAAAAATGATTGTAAGCAAATTCATTTATAATTTATTTATTCGTTTAAGATACTAATAAAAAAAGAATAAAAGGACCGTAAACAAATAAAAAGATAGTCTTAATTTGTTTACGATTTGTTTATTCATTTAAGATACAAATCATAAAATAACAAAAAAAAATTGTAAACGAATTCGTGTTATAAAAGAATAAAATGATCGACTCAATTCGTTTATAATTCATTTATTAATCGTATATAAATGAATCATATTCGAATTATCTATTTAATAAATAAATTATATTCGTATTTGACTTTTTTGACATGATTAATAAACAAATTAAATTTAAATTAATTTTTATTTGACATAATACTAATATAACACAGCATAATAATTCGAATTGCCAACCCTACCTTCCAAGGGAGTAAAAGTTAAAACTAAAAAAAAAAGGTTGTTATTCCGTAAATTAACATTCTTTCAGGTATTGGTAACCTGGGCCGGCATTGGCAACATAGGGCTGTGTTGTTTGCTTCTTCTAGGAATACTGAGGCAGCTTCTAAAGCAAGCCCGGTGGGCTTTTCTAACTCAAGGTAAAATTAATATCCCAGTATTTGATTTCTTCCCATATTTCATTATCGGTGGTGGTTAAAATTACGAAATCCATCGTATGGCGCACGTGCCATCTGTTTTCCTCACCTTTTGGTCAACATATGACCGCTATATTGCCAAATTAAAAATAAAATCGTTTATTTAGCAATAAATTTATTAAAAAAAACCCACATAAAATATTAAAAAATGTGGAATTTTATTTTTTTATATAATTTTTTAAATTTAATTTAATTTAATTTTTTATTTTACAATATATTTTTTTTTTCTTTAAACTAAGAGAGAAATTTTTATAATTAAATTTAAAGGTAAATAAATATATTTAAAATTCTATTAATTCCGTATATATATAAGCCTTTGATGAACAATAAATAGAATCAATCAAGATCTGTTTTGATTTGACTGAGACTTTTTCAGCGATGGCGCTTTCGCGGCTTCGACAACCGGTGATCGCCCGCGCTCCGTCGCTCTTCAGAGCTCGCCTTCTCTCTTCCTTCTCCTCTTTCACTTCCGTCGCTCGGTACTCTTTCTTCTTCTCTCCTCCTTCTCCTATACCACTTCCATCACTCGGTACTCTTTCTTCTTTTTCCACTATTTATAACTTAAAAAACAAAATACGGATTCTAGGTTGTTTTCTGAGATTAGTTCTAGTTATTTTGATGTTTTTATGTGTTGAATTTGATTTGAATTTAAGTTTTCTGTGAATTTTGATCAATGAGAGTTACAATTTTGAATGTGTACTGAAGGAAAAGATTTTCAGATTAATAGCAACTATTTAGAATGCTTAATGATTCTCTTGGCAAGAGCTGGATTGGCTAACAGCGAAATTTTATGACTGAAACTATTCATTTCTAGCTAAATTTTTGTCTTTGAGAATATTAATTGTGCTTTTCTAACTGCATTTATTGAGTTTAACACCCGAATTAATGCTTCCAGCATTTTTTTTTTGGTTAAAAATTGTGGCTAGGCTTGTTCCGGTGGTGCATTTAAAAGTTGTGGTGGTTTGGAACCAGTTGTTCCGCACCAACACAATTTTGCTTGTCTCACTTGCTCATTCTTATCTTATTACTCTTTATAAAAGAATTTTTTAGCAGTTTGGGCTATCTAATGTAGCATGAAGGTGGTAGATGTAGTTTCTTTACAAAATGCTGTTGAATTCGTGACTAACTGAGCATCTAGGTGTTTGGGATATTTTTTTCTCTGGATGTGTGATTAATCCCATAGACAAATTTGATTAAGTTGTTTCTAAGTGTTCCCAGCTGCATGTTATTTTCTTAATTCTCGACTTATCTTCTCTTGTTCTTTTGTTTGTCAACTTGTGCAGCAATTCCAGTGGGCAAAACTGTTATGTGGATGCAAATGGCATTTTGTTAAGGTTTGCTTTGTTGGCTTTCCATTTGTTACGTTGGTTTACATTGTTTTAATTGAAGCTTGAGTTGGGTGAGATGGATTTTCTAGTCTATATTGTTTTTTCATTATGTATGCCAGATTTTGTCATTTTATGAATGATACACATCCCTTATATTGACTTAGGTTGACCTTATATTTCATTTGGACCAACACAGCTTGCAATTCTTGCTTAATCATACTTTCTTCTTTTTTGGGTGTTGTCCTTTTGTTCAAATTTACTGATGACCATATTCACCAGACCTACATCCTCAACTTTGTTAACTGGAGTACATGATAGTTCTTTGAAGCTCAAGGTTAGTGTTTGAATTTATAATTAATGTTAGCTGTACCAATTTGCATTAAATCTGTTTTCTGATGCTGTTTGTCATTTTGCTCAGATGCAAATTGGAGTCCGCCATTTTTCATCTTCAGGTATATATCATATTTATTTGATGTGTAATTGCTCCATCTATAACCTGTATCTGTTAGTTAATTTTATGTCTACTTTCTTCTGAGTAGATAATTTGGTTACACTATAGTATAGCAAAGCGAGTAAGGTCTTGTGTAATGTAGGATGGTCATAGAAAATTTCCTATATACTGTTAGGACAATTCCTGTCTTAACACACTCTGGAAGAGAAAGGATTGTTAGAATTATAAATTACTGTTTGATGTATGTAAGTAGTCATCCAGTTTAGGTATTAGTAAGGGTGCTTATAATTGTGGTTTAGACTGATAAAAATAGCAGGGCCAGACCCCATCTACCCATGTAATATTGCTAGATGTTTGGTTCAAGCTTTCTCTTTTTATTATATCTTTTAATACGTATGATAAATTGATTGCTAATGAATAAGTGCCTCTTACTTCAAATTAAAATTTAATACAACTTCATAATTTTTGATAAATTGTACTTGGTGGAAATATATATATATATATATATATATTTTGTTATGTTAAGACCACAGCAGCTCATGGAATATTATTGGTGTTTAAAGTGAATTTGAGGGGAGCTTATCATAGACACCATCATTGCAGTTCCAGTACTAGTTAAATTGGTTCAGTTGTGAGTTAATTTTATATTATTAACTACCTTGTTCTGTGGACATTGTGGATAAAACTACTAACAATAGCTAAGACCGATTTTGAAATAAATAATGTGGTGTAGAGTTGGATGTTGCCTCAGCTTCAGGGTTGTGTACATAATGTAAGCAATTTCAGAGCATATTGCCTTAATACAAGATCTATCTGCCCATTTTTTAAAAATTGCTATTTTAACCTATGTCAACAATTTCAATAAGAATTATATATAGTTTGTGGCTTCTTATTTAAAAATTGATTTATCATTATTTATATAGGGGCATTTATTATAGATGCCTGGTTGCATATCTGAATCATTCCGTATTTCTTACCGAGTCTATTATGCAGAGGTCCCTTCACACGCCGTCCTTGGAATGCCAGCTTTGTCCCCTACAATGGTAAGACTGATTGTGAGGCTATAAATTGTACTATTTTCCTGCCTCGTCTTCAGTAGATTTTCTTCTTTCCCACCCTGAAGCCAAGGTTGTGTTCTTGTTGCTCTTGTGCAGAATCAAGGTAACATTGTAAAATGGAGAAAGAAAGAAGGAGATAGGGTGAGTTATAAGTTGATAAAATGGCAATTTTTTTTAGTTGTGTCCATGTTGGATATTATTTAAAGATGATTACTGAAAGCTAAGTTCTTTCTCATACAAAGTCAAAACAATTTGTTGATTTTTGTTGATCCAATCTAACAGATAGAAGTCGGTGATGTATTATGTGAAATAGAGACGGACAAAGCTACTCTTGAGTATGAAAGCCTTGAAGAGGGGTAAATCTGTTGACCATGTCTTTTTTATTTTATTTTATTTTTTGTTTTGTTTTGTTTTGTTTTGTTTTGTTCGTTTAATTGCTTTGTGTTTTACTGTGGATCAACATCGGTTACTGGAATGGTACTTTTTCTGACTCCACTGCTTATCTCAGGTTTTAGTTCAAAATTTATATGAGAACTCTCTTATGTTATTTATTTTAGAATCCGTTTTGCTTATATATGTGTTGTCTTTTCTTTTTTCCTTTTAATAACAGTGATCTTGTTTATATGCTTTCCTCAATTTCTTTCTGCTGGTATAGAATTTTATTCTGCGTCATTAAGTTTGACTTGAGGGAGGGCACAAAAAAATCAGATACCTGATTATGCAATCAATTCTTAAAAATTTTTTGGCAATGATTTATCAGTGGGATGTTTTCTACAGGTTTTTGGCAAAGATACTAGTTCCTGAAGGTTCGAAGGATGTACCTGTAGGACAACCCATAGCAATAACGGTAAACTGGGATGATCCTCAAACATGTGTTACTTTATTATTATTATTTTATTCAATTTCATGCACTGATATATTGGTAGATTTGATTTTGAACATGGAAACCAATCTCAAATATGGCACTGACATAATGTTTTGTTTCCTTATGTATGCCTCGGTCTTTTTTTTTTACATTATCCTTCTCTTTACCTTTTTTTAAACTTTAGAAACATCACGTGCTCTTTTTTAAGCACTATGAGTAATTTTTATGGGGTTTCAGTTCTCTCAGGATATTTGATATCTTTCAAATGTTACTTCGTATTCATGCTGTTTGTAATATTCCGTAATCTCCATTACTGGTACCAACCGTCCAGGAAGTGAATTGTTAACAGTCATTCTTATGGCTTCTCAAGGTTGAGGATGCAGATGATATACAAAACATTCCTGCTACTGTTGGTGGTAGAGCAGAGGTTAAAGAGCAAAATTCAACTCATACGGATGTGAGAAAAGAAGTGGTACAGGAAACAAGTTCTTCTAAAATTAACACATCAGAACTTCCCCCCCATATTGTTCTTGAAATGCCGGCACTGTCCCCAACAATGGTAAGAAGGATTAAGATTGTTCAACTTGTTTAGCTCCACCAAGCTGATTGTTCTTCTTTCTTTCTTTTGTTCATCCTTTGTTAGTAGCATAAATTTTTTTTTTAATGTCTTATTTTGCAGAACCAGGGTAACATCGCTAAGTGGAGAAAGAATGAAGGAGACAAGGTTAGTTTTGTTAAGTTATTGAACATGTAAAATCCATCTGATTTGAATAGAAATGTAAGATGTCTGTTCTTGAACATGAAAAATATTTTGTTTGTATTGTTTTCTTTTGACAGATAGAAGTGGGAGATGTGATATGTGAGATAGAGACGGACAAAGCAACCCTTGAATTTGAGTGTCTTGAAGAAGGGTAACATCCTTTCCCCATGTAGAATTTCAACTGGACCCTTGGCTTCTCTCTCTTTCTCTTTTAAGTTACTTTATTCGATTGCATCACTTTTCTTTTCTTTTTCTTTTTCCCCTTTCCTAGGAGTTTCTCTTGTAGTATCCTGCACATTACTGGCACTGCCCTTTGGCATTCTTTTATTGAATCTGCTACTTACGAAAGAATGAAAGCTTAACTCATATAAACAGAGAGTGAAGAGCCCTTTAGTCATGTAAAGCATTTGCCTTTTTGGTTGACATGTTAAAAGTATTAATAAGAGAAGAAATACCATTCCTTAACTTTGGTAGGTTATGTTTGTTAAGAACCTTGCTCTACTGTCGAAGCCTTAAGGCATTTAAGCCTTCACTTTGAGGTGAGCCTCAAAAGTGGTTCCTAAAACTATATGTCTGAGTAAATAAGCTAAGTGAGGGCTTCGTTTTGAATTAGTTTAATTGTTAAAGATTGTAATATTTCACTCATTGTTCAAATATATGAAAGAAGATTCTCAAGATTTAATGTTTCTTCGCATCTGGGTTCACAGGTTATTGAAGAATTTCTTTTCTTTAATTAGGATCTTATGCAGTTTTAAGATTTGGATCTAGTGGTAAGACTACATTTTTTAGGATGTTCTTGTGAATAAATTTGGTAATGAAATGAATGCGCCAATTATAACTATCTGGGTGACTGCTGATTCCTCTGCTTACGTTCTCTGATGTGTTTGACGCAGGTACTTGGCCAAGATACTAGCACCTGAAGGTGCAAAGGATGTAGCTGTGGGACAACCCATTGCTGTAACAGTAAGTTGTAATTATGATTACCTTGCCATGAGTTTAAAGAAAATGAAATTAATCGCTTCATATTGCTAGTTATAGGTAATAATTTGATGTCACTGTTTTTTAGGTTGATGTTTTGCTAATGGAAATATAATACCAAGTACTTATCTACGACTTGCATTTGTATAAAATCACTTGAGACATATGGGAAAATTAATGCTTGTTGCTTTGCAAGGTTGAAGATCCGGGAGATATTGAAACTGTGAAGAGTTCTGTTAATATCAGTGCTGAGGTCAAAGGGGAAAATGCAACCCACCATGATTCTAAAGATGAAGTTAGAGGGCAGAAAGGGAGTTTTACAAAGATCAGTCCATCAGCTAAGTTGCTTATTTTAGAATATGGATTGGATGCATCATCAATGAAGGCATCAGGTCCTTATGGTACTCTACTCAAAGGGGATGTTTTGGCTGCAATTAAGTCTGGAAGGGTATCTTCAAAAAGTTCTTCACCTGCAGAGAAGGCATCTCCATCACCTCAAAGCCGCCCACAAACTTCAACTGTGGTATCTCCAGGGTCAAAATCTCAATTACAGCAGTCAGATTCTTTTGAAGATTTTCCCAATACTCAAATTCGCAAGGTAGAATTCACTGGGAGAACCTGGTTTTACTTCTTATTGAACACCTACAAATTATTACTACCAAAAAGAATGGAAACCTGCACCTGACAGATGACACAAATCCCTAATGCCTTAGTAATTGGTGGAACTATATTTTATGCCCAGACAAGGGATATGCTGGTAACTTAAGATATCTTTTATCTCTTACAACGAAGAATCAATTGTAACATCTATGTGATACACAATGTTTGATATGCTTAATTTTTAATCACGTCAATGCTGCATATGAATTATGTCAAGAAGGTTTTTGGCTGTTTCATGGAAGTTTTTCTGTTCCTTTCTAAGGCATGTCTGTTGAGTTTGTGTATACAGAAGCTTCACACATGATAAAACATAAGTGCATACCTTAGGCATTTATTTTAATACCATGGTCTTTTCTAATCAGATTTTTGTTTTGAGATATGAGAACATTAGTTTTCTATAGAACTGTTATATAATATTTGAATTGCCAAGTATATGATACCATTCTATAAGTCTGCATGGTCCATTTTTTGTTCAACTCAGCTTTCTGTTGTGTGAAGAAACAATTAAAAAGTTGTACTTATTCCTCCAATAAAGCCCTTCTATTTATCTTCTATATCTTCTCTATTTTGGGTAGCTGAATTGTGCTATTTTGGGTAAGAATGGTGTTGGGGTGCAGTTATAAACTTTTTTAACATCATATGTATTGTGTGTGACTATTTATATAATGGTACTAGCGATTCAAATTTCTGTTCTGATTGTTGGAGAATCCTGTGCAAAACCCTTGCATTTACTAAATGTACATATTTTGGAAAGCATTTAAATTGGATTTAACCAGCATATTCGATGGTAGGAATATGTTAAGCCAGACCTGAATTCATGAAGTAAAATGTTGTTGCAGCTAAGTTGGTGGCTATTTTGCAGGTTATAGCAAAAAGGTTGCTGGAATCAAAACAGAATACACCACATTTATATTTATCTTCAGGTTCTGAAACTCTATTCCCTGGTGTACATTTTCTTGCTGTTATTTAATCTTTTATCTAAAAGCATATAATGATGTCTATCAGATGTCATACTGGATCCTCTACTTTCTTTTAGAAAGGAGCTTAAAGGTGTGGAATATAGATTTCTATTTCTTTATTGTGTTCTATTGGTCACTTTTACCTTGGCAGATTGCTCATTTGTTGTGCTTACTTGATTTGCAGAGAAACATAATATTAAAGTTTCGGTAAATGACATTGTCATTAAATCTGTAGCAGTCGCTCTCAAAAGTGTACCTGAAGCTAATGGTGAGATATATCTTGTTCCCATACTTTTTTTCTTTTTCAGATAAGAAATTGAAAATTGTATACATTAATGAAGATAAGAAAAAAAAGGTGTTATATTTGTGTTGTGGACCAGCTATCCTCAAGATGAGAAAAATCCAGAAGGGGAAACAAAAGCTATACAAAAATCTTTCTAAAAACAGTCAAAAATTAGATTTACAATGAATACCCAACCACCCTAATACAACGCTAAACCTGCCTATACAGAGTCTTATCCCAAAAACCCCCTCCCAATTAAGATGAATGAAGGAAGATAAAAAAGGTATCTTGGAATTCCTTAGGGCTCGAAGTCCAAAGTGAAGCTGAAGGACAGACTTGACCCCACATCCTATACTGTTCCAGATGTGGGAGTACAAACTTGCTTGCTTATCAGAAGCACTGTCAATTTTACAGATAAAAGATAATTATTTTCCAACTGTATTCACATAGACAATGGTTTGATACTGCATTAGGACATGCTTTATAAACCAAGCTCAAAAGTCCATAGCAGAACCTGTTGTTGTTACCCTTCTGTCAGGCATTTTTTTTTTCTCTGTCCTACAGATCTCTCTTTTGCTATTCAATAAAAGTTGCAATAATCTGTTTGTTGTTTCCCTTCTTCAGATGCATGTTTTGTAATATCCTACTATAACCTTAGTATTTAACCCAATGAAAGTTAAATGCCTTTTCCTATATTGTGGAAAAACATTGTGGAAGAAGCCTTGTTTTCCTATTTACTATTCTTTCTTTATTTTTTTTAAATATGTTTTCATTATTGTGAAGCTATGTAAGCTGGCAACTGAAGTTGTTGCTATGAACTCTATTAATTTATGTTGGCTCAATCTGAAGAAAAACAATGGCAAAGCATTACTTATCAATACTATCTTTAGCATTCATATAATTATCTCCATGCTTTATGTTTATGTTTCTAATAATAGAATTTGGTCATGACATTCGTGGCAGCTTACTGGAATATTGAAAAAGGAGAAGTTGTTCTATGTGATGCTGTTGATATATCGATAGCAGTTGCCACTGAGAAGGTATGCTGCATAATTTATTGATTTAAAGGTGTAGGCAGTATTGAGAGTTCATTATATTTTATTTCTTTACAGGGATTAATGACTCCCATTGTAAGGAATGCAGATCAGAAATCCATTTCTGCAATCTCCGCAGAGGTACTTATAATGTTATTCTTTTTCCACATTGATGACCTTGTTGGGGATCTACAGTCCATCACAAGTCAAGCTTTTAGATCAAGAGACGAAGAAAACATCTGCTGCGATGTGCTTGCTCTTGAGAACATGTCTTGATTTATAATAAATCTGATGAACATGGAATCTGCAATTATTCAAAGATTAGTTTGTCAAATTTGGAAATTAAAAGATTAGGAGTTGATCAATCATTTTTTCTGTCAAACTTTTTTCTCTAACTGTTTAAAAATAACACCCATACATATATGTTTACATGTTCTGGTCTTAATCCCCTGTTAAATTCTGATTCTGGTCTGGATTGCTCGACTCTTAGGTCAAGGAACTGGCTGAAAAGGCAAGGACAGGGAAGCTTGCCCCACACGAGTTCCAAGGAGGCACTTTCAGGTACATATGTATGTTGTAAATATATAGGTATTGCTAACCTACCCACAATAAGGAGGCTAATCTTACTCGGACATAAATACGCTATATTTCTTATATACAGTAAATATAATAGTGACTCAATTCTATCAATTAACAGATTCTTTCTTTCTCCTTCTCCACTATCTAGAGACCCTCTTGCCTCATTAATGCCATGAACAAACTATAAAACACATCTTATTCTTTTCTTTGTCATGGCTTTGTAGCCATTATAAAGTGAAAATTATTTGCAACTATCAGTTCCTGCTGCACCTTATGTTGGAAATTGTTTTGTTGTGATTCATCAACCTTTCTGTTTGGTGGAGACATGGTCAAAGTTGTAGTTTCTGAAACTTTCTCCATGGAAAAGATCAGTCTGATCTGTATTTTTTGTCTAAGTCAACACTATTATCCAAACTGAGGGGAATTTTTAGTGTTCCTTGACCAAAATGGAGGAGAAAATGCAAGGGGCTTCTTGCAGTACCTTCACTGTCAATTTTGCCAGGGGCTATCGTTGGATATTTGGCCAGTGACATTGCAATGATAGAATTTCCTATGATGTGATGTTTATAATATTTACATGTGATTTATCACTTCTTTATTTCTTTTTTCCTTTCTAGTCGAAAGATTAAAGATTATTGTTTTGAATTTTCTGCAGCATTTCAAACCTGGGTATGTTTCCAGTGGACCAATTTTGTGCAATTATAAATCCGCCACAGGTGCACTCTCTCTCTCTCTCTCTCTCTCTCTCTCTCTCTCTTGCTTTCTCTGGCTCTCTCATGGATACAAGCACACCACGATAAAAGAATGTATATAAATACTCACAGTTTCATAAAACATTCCTTTTGCCAATACTAACCTCTTTATACCTCTATTGGAACAGTAGAACATGAATTTGCTTCATCAGTTCCACTTCTTTAAGCATAATAAAAATTTTCCAAGATTAATAAGAACTCTTTTAACTGAACAAAGAGGCTGTTGTGATAGCCTTAACTAGTTGTTTTTATATTTATGTTAATGCAACAATTAGAGAATGATTATTCGCTATACTGGTTTTATTAGATACAATACTCATGTTGGAATTCATGGAAAGCAACTTTTTCATGTGTTTCCAGAAGTCTTGTCTGTTTTTTTTTTAATGATGAAAGCACCCAGCCATTTTGTGTAACAGGTCTTTTGTTTTTGAAAATAGGATGGGTTTCAGAAACATTAGATAGTATGTTGTTGTCTAGTCTCTCTTCTGTTCTATTTTGTGAATAAATTTATCTTACCCGTCTTTCAGGCTGGTATCCTTGCTGTCGGTAGAGGAAACCAAGTTGTCGAACCAGTTATTGGAGGCGAAGGTAAGATGCTTGTTATCTAGTTGTGCTAATATGCCTCAAAATGTTTGGAGTTATTGAATGATTTATGTATATGATATGGAGTAACTCTCAATTTTAGGAAACGAGTTACCTGCAGTTGTCACAAAGATGAACTTAACACTATCTGCCGATCATCGTGTGTTTGAGGGAAAAGTTGCAGGTGCGTAACAGAGCAAAATTTTATCCATCTTCTGTCTTGGCAAGCTCTCTAAAATTGTTTGATATTTTCCCATTTATATTGCCCATACTAATTAATCTATTTGCCAACGCTATAAGTATCAACTATCAAGTAAGCTGCTTTGGGTTGTTTTCCTGCAATCTTGTAAATCATGTCCTATTGAGCGGATTATAATATGGACAATACTCCATTGGAAATCATGGTGTAGGGATATCATTAAAAAATGACAAATTGAGCAGGTATTTTATTTGATTATTTATTTAATAGGACAAGTTCTTCCTTGTTTGTGAGTTGACTATCTGGGGAGGATTATGCTCAAGACTAACCACCCGAGTTTCCAGATTTGTTAAATTGCAGCTTCTGAAGGTTGATTAAATGCAGAGTTATATTTTCATTTGCCATCCTTTCATTTGTTATTACAATGTCGATGCTACTCTCCTCGATCTGATGCACTATTTAAATAGTTCAACTGTTGCATGGTGGTTCATAATTGCCAAAGTTCACTTGTCCCCGTTTCTTTATGAGATTTGCTCCTAAGGTTAAAGCTATTTATACTGCAGGTGCGTTCCTTTCAGCTTTGCGTTCTAACTTCAGCAACATACAAAGACTTCTTCTGTAATGATGAGAAGAAATCCCTTTTAATTGATTGTTGGGAAACTGATAAAACAGCCATGGCAGCGGCTGCCATCCTAAAGCTTGTTAGGAAATTTTCAAACGCCAATGTGATTTTTTCCAGGATATCCATGGCTGTAGCAAATTGTTGTACCATCTTGGTATTGGTATACCAAATTCTTTTTTGCCAATTTATTGGCCTCATCTGGTTTAAAATAAGAACCATATTCTTCAGGTTCCGATTGATGTATTTTGTTAGGTTTCAAAATTTTCAAGTTTTCTGAGTTCATTTCTTCCAAGTTCATGCCGGAATATCATGTTTTGTTTTCACAAAAATAATGTACAAGAAATGACAAAAACCAAAAATCGAATTAATAAATTGCTTGCTTGCTCATTGCAGCATTTGGTCTATTATACACAATTATTTTTTGTTCAAAATAACTTATTGGTATATACCTACTGAAAACGGCCTTGGCGCATGTATTGTTGGTCCAACTGGTGAATTATTTGTATATCGTTCTCTTTAACTCTTCCAGCTGCAGTCTAGTAAATCAGATTAATGTGATTTCTCTGATGTATATGCAGTATCTATCTAAATAGAACTGTTGAGGTTGGTAGGTGTAAGCCACAGTTTGTATATACAGATTCTAGTCATTTTGAGTTTCAACATTTCTCAGCACATACAGATTCCATTTAAAAAGGAAAACAAAACATGGAACGAACATATTTTCATTGAATATAAACCAAAATCGAAACTCATACTCAACAAATTCATAATCTAAAGCATCGCGTCCTTGTCAATTATCTTTGGCGGAAGCGAATTGGTAGAAAGCTTAGAGTTGCCATCTTGTTAGTTGTTACAAAACCCTGTGGTCGAAATCTTACATTATCGTTATGCTGCGGGTATTCTGACTGCTGACTTGACAAAAAAGGAGAAACATGTTCATCTTGTAAAATATCAGAAGAAATTTATGAAACATGTTCGTTGTCTTCGTCAACACTGCCATCAACATTCCGGAGCAGTCTCTTTGGTTGCACAAGGGTGACAATTATATTAACTTATTAACGATTTAATAAATATTTTATAAAATTTTCTTTTTAAAAAAATTGTAATTATATTTATTAATTTTTTTTAAAAAATTAGTTATATTTAAAATAAAAATAATTAATATTTTAAAAAATTATTATTATAAATATTATTAAAATATAAATAAAAAATTATTAAATAAATGACAAAATTACAATCTGTTTAATAATTATATTATATATTTTATTTTTTGACACGATTATTGAATTGATATTTCTAATTGCAAGTTGTCCAAAAAATTATCATGTTATAATTTTTTTAATATAATCTTTGTTAATAATTATAAAATTAGTAATACTTATTTTTTAATGGTAAGTATTTCGTATTATCAATCATAAAATAATATTAAATGCTTTAATACTTATTTTTAACCTAATAGTTAAACAGGTCGGACTTTATTGCAGTTGGGCCGGTCAGGTTTATTTGAGTTTAGTCAGCCCATATGGCTCAAGGGCAAGCCTCTGTCTTCTTTCTCCAGAGAGAGCGAGACTGAGCGAGGGCAGAGAAATGAGTGTATTTCCAATCCCCAGAAGCGAGTCGACTCACCATCGACTCTACGAGTTCGCGAAAACAGCCATGATCAAGATCTTCGCTCACCCATACGTGACTGTTTGCGACTTGTATTGTGGAGCAGGAGTGGACATTGATAAATGGGAAAGTGCTGAAATTGCCAACTACATTGGCATTGGTATCATCTTCTCTATTGTTTTTTTTTTTTTTTTAAGGTTTTCTTTATTTATTTATTTATTTGTTGTTTTTGTGTTAATATATTCATTTATTTTAATGGGTTTCTTTTGTTTGGGTCTTTGTTGTAGATATAGCAACTTCTGGAATAAGTGAAGCAAGAGAAGAATGGGAGGGTCAGAGGAAAAACTATAACGCTGAGTTCTTTGAAGCTGACCCGTGTGCTGTAAGCTTCTTGTATTACGTACAGATATATTATATAAGCATATATGCCAATACTGGATTTTCTGCTAATGATATGCAGAGCTCAAACATTGAGAAATTTATTTTGGATGGTTGTTATATTTTGTTTTACCTGGAAAATATGGTCAGTATGTTTGAGTTGAGACTTTGCTTGCTTCAAATTGAATCTACATAACATGTCTCCTCCCTTTCTCTATGACACTGTATTGCTTTGACAGGAAAATTTAGAAACTCGGTTGCAAAAAAAGGCTAACCAGGCTGATTTGGTTTGCTGCTTGCGACATTTGCAGGTTTTAAATTTTAAAAATTGTCTTAGACGGCTTTGTATTTCTATTTGGAAAATAGAGAAAAAAGAATGGCGAATATAAAATCCTTTTTTTTTTTTGGTTCTGCTTGCAGATGTGTTTTGAAACTGAGGAAAGAGCAAGGAGACTTCTGCATAATGTGTCGTCTTTGCTGAAACCAGGGGGTTATTTTCTTGGTATTACTCCTGACTCATCTACCATATGGTATGAAAAATTGATAGCCAAAGATTATGCAATGCCTTTCTTTTTTCCTTGTTGACCTTTTGTTTCTGGAATTATCTATTTCTTTATTTTCATTCTGAACATGCCAAAGTTCTTTCTTTTTCTTCCTAGGAAATCTAACTTCTGTTTGTTATAAGATTGATTACTGGCTTGTATGTCTCTATTATCTAAACATTTCATAGTAGTGAAAAATAAGATGATGTCTGAATATCTTTAAGTGCCTTTATTATTCACACACATATAATTTGAAGTTGATTACTTACAAAATTTCTTTTCGCTATCTTTTTTCCCATCTTGATTTGAGAGCAAATCTGTGAATTTATGGGATTCCTCATGTTGCAAACGCAATTGGATTTTATCTAACTTTGTTGAACTAAGTTCTGGTATAGCTGATCATGCATCATATGATTATTGCTTCACTTTATTTGTCTTGGTTGGTATAAAGGTAGGATAGTATCCATATATTTACTCGCAGCACTAGATAATCTGCCCTCAATAAAAAGCAATTAGTTTCTTTAAGTTTCTTGTGTCTGACTCTTCTAATTCTTACTCTTCCTGATATCACTTGTAAGTGCCTGGACTTTTCTACCATTCAGCTCAATTTTCCATTATTCAACTCTCATCACTATGAATGATACTTGTTTGAGATTTTGCTTCCATACTGGGTGATCTTAACGTGTAGCCATGCAGGGCAAAGTACCAGAAGAATGTTGAAGCATACCACAACAGAAGCAGCAGCATGAAGCCCGGCTTAGTTCCAAATTGCATTCGATCAGAGAGCTACGTGATCACCTTTGAAATCGAGGAAGAGAAGTATGAGTGAAATTCAGATATTCCTTTTGCGTATAAATTATTTACTTGAATTATTTTGGTGAAACTTGTTTGCTTCTTATTGAGTCCAGGTTTCCGCTATTTGGAAAGAAATACCAACTCAAATTTGCTAATGACATCTCTGCAGAAACACATTGCTTGGTTCATTTCCCAAGCTTAATCAGGTTAATTTCTAACTTACCAATGCCCTGAATTGATTATATTTGTTACCACTTGATTTAGTAATGTTGCCCAAGCCTTTGAAATTCCTGGTTTGACCAACGACACGTGTGAAAATTTTGAAAATTGCATAGAAGTGTTTGTATTTTGTATTTAAACTTTGGTACTCTTCCATATAGTTTCACTAATTATGCTGCCTCTAGTTGAATAGTATGGTGAGAGTTTGCTTGGAATAGAAATGGTATTTTGAAACTTCCAATGGGCCTAGTTTAAGCAAATTGACGTAACCAACATAACCTCAGTGAAATTATTATCTTACACTTTTACTCCTTTATTTTCTCCTTAAGAAAAAAATTGTTAAGCCCTTGTATATACGTATTTGTTCTACAGTCAAATAATTTGTCTTATTATACAACTCAGGTTGGCCCGGGAAGCTGGTCTTGAGTATGTGGAGATTCAGAACTTCACCGAATTTTATGATGATAACAGGTATATGAATTTGTGGTTTATATTTATAATTCTCAAGTGCAGTAGTCAAATTTTAGCCTTTTGAGTTCTCTAGTGGTCTAGCATTTCAACTATTTTTACTTGGAGTATTTGTGTCTCTTTAGGATCTGCATTTGTTGAGCTTGTTTTTCATTTTTGTGACGTAATTGTTGCACAAAGAGCACTATTTGCAGGCATGCTGATGAGTTCTGGTCCGAACCTGATTGATCCAAGAGGGAGACTTCTTCCCCGATCATATGATGTGTTAGGTGCAGTGTTCATTATCTTTCTGCCACATTGTCACATTTGGCTTCGGCTGGTTTGACATTTTATTTTTGAAACTCATTCTTTGGCATTTTCTTTTCACAGGTCTCTATACTACATTTATATTTCAAAAGCCTGACCCAGATGTTGCTCCCCCACTTGCAACCCCGTTGTTGCAGGAAGATGAGGCAAGTATCTTTAGTTTTTGCAAAAACCTTAACTAATTAGATGATGCCCTTGTTGAGTATCACAACTCTACTACAATTGTCATCTTTGTGGAATTTCTCAAGATTTTAAATAATGAAGAAATCTCATATTGCATTTTTAATTTTGTCTCATTTTACTTGCAATTTACCCCATAGGACTATAGGATTGTCGGATTAGGAAATGATGAACCTCTTACCCAAAAAATGAAAATAATAACAAAAAAAAAAAAAAAAAGCAGTACTGCTGCTTTATGGTACTCCATGTTACTGTGTTTACATCATATATTTAAGCTGCTGACTCTCAGTGTTTTTTTTTTCCTTTAAAATTGATGATGCTGACTGTAATCTCTTATACCCTTGTACTCGGGTTGATTTTGATGGTGCAGAAAGAGTGGCAGGAGCCTGTCTGGAGAGATGATGACCAGAACAGTCTTGCGGAACCACCACCACCACCACTACCACCACAACCACCACATGGACTGGGCAAGATTAGTGAACAGAAAGGAATTTTGGGTCCTGGCCCTGCAGATTTACGTTTCTCTGAGGCACTTTGACCTGTGGTGGATGGAAGCAAAGCAAGGAAGAGGGATGCCAGACATGGAAGGCAAGCGCCAAGCAGCACGTAGTCTGATGATGTTAGTGGGTGAACTAATCCTGTGTTTATATGTAACTCTAAATGCGGTGGAGATAGGAATGTGTTCAATAGAGTTGTGATTTGTCTCTTAGTTGAATGTTTCATGTTCTAAAATTGATTGGAGAATTGCTTCGTATTCTTGGGTGTATAGAGATTATGCTTTGTGCATTATAATATGTTTCCGTCTTCAAATTTGCATTGGCATTAAAGTGAATCCAATCTCCCTTATTTCCTGTGAAATTAAATTTTGCAATTGTTTCTATTTAACACCATTTCACATTTTGCTTTTTGCCCAATTAATGATAATTCATATGCTGCTGTAATTGGTCATGTGGAAATGCAAAAAATAAAAGATAGCCCAATTATTTATTGAAAATTGAAATGCGGCTCTAAATTGGTCATTAAAAAGGAAAAAAAAAAATGAAGTCAAGCAATTAAGAATCGAAAAAGAAAAAAAAGGATTCTTAATTGTTGAAAAGCATATTTAAATTTGATATAAAAAAAAATGAAAAAAATTAAAGAAGAATATAGTTCCTTCAAACTTCTAATACATATTATTTGTCTGAGTTCATCTTCATCATTTACAAAGTTAGTTATAGTTAGTACAAAATGAATGGTATTACTCAAATTTACAACTTCTTTTGGGACACTTTTCAAACAAGATAAAAGTAAACGCTTATATCCTCACATCTAAGACAGGATGCTGGATGCAAATAGTAACATTCTTTAATTAGATTGAACTGAATTTTTATAAAAAATAAATAAAGGAAAAGAAGAAATATAAGTTAGAAACAGCAAATGCATAACAAGATATAAAGTTTGATTGTTACAAGGAACCAACTTCAACAACTACCTGTTCCCTCACGGCTATCATACATAAGATTGTTCCATAGTTTTCGGTCAAGTTGAGAATGATGATAGTAAAATTGCCTCCGCATATGCTCTCTTATTTCATTTAGTATAAACCTAATGCTGAGGATCTCAGTAGTAGGATATACTCGACATCTGATGCACTAATGATTCTAGTCTTCAAGCTCAATAATTTTCACCACGGATGCATAACCTAGTTTCTGGCAAACGACAACACGATCGTGAGGCTTTATAACTCCGGAGGCCTTGCCATGATCAAGAGCAACCTTCAAAACTGATTCGTTCGTTGCATCTGTAAACTCAGCCTGCAAAATGAAAATGAATAAGTAAACAGAAGCTTAACAGTATGTTAATAACCTTTTTGATGCCTAATAAGACACCTTAACTAATCAACATTTCCAGTTTCCACAAAAAATTTGCTATCTTTATGCAAAACTTGTTTTACTTTCTCTCCTGAAAAGGAAAAAGAATCTTACTGGATGTCGAGGATCTGCAAGTAAGGGAAAAAGGCCTCTGACAATGAGTGACTGCCTTGCCTGCCATCAGGAACAAAGAGCCATTATGAGTTTTAGCTTCCACATAACTATGAAATACACTAAGCACAAACTATGGCAGTCGGTACATAATTTAAAAGAAGAAAATATTTGGCAAAGAGAATATTAAGAACGTTGAAGATAATATTAGTAGTCAGTTTCTTATGAATATCTTCTTTTACTAGTTATCTTTTTACAATCTTTAACATGCTTCACAAAAGACTTCAAGCTGTTAAAAGTAGCCACGATCTTATACCGATGACTCAGTAACTCATTTCAATCATCATACATTAGTGGAAAGAAGAAAACTGAGAGGCATGCATAAATACTTCAGTAAATCAGTTAACAAGAACTACTGATACTGATTTTGACCTACCTTGTCTGCAACCATAATTGCAAGTAGAATTCAATCTAATTGCCAAAACACGTACTCATAGGTGCAAATGTTCTTCCCCAGTTACTCGAAGATTGGACTCTAATTACTCATTTGTTCATCATTTGAAAATTAAACAGCATAGAACGAACATAGGTTCCTCAGTGATCTGGTTAATCATGAAACTTATTCAACAGAATGCCTCTCCAGGCACCCCAATAAAAATACAAAGCAGAGAGAGAGAGAAACGATCCCCCCAAAATGGTTGTGTGAGGCTACTGCTTCCCTCACCACCTCCACACATGTCCTTGCACATTCGTCCACCCACAAATACATAGTTGAATAAATAAGAACCAAAAGTGAAGGTAAGAATCTACAAATTACAATATTAAATTTTATTGCAAAAAAAAAAAAAGATTAATATATGTAATCTATTGCTTTTCGTGGAATGATCCAGTCAAAAAATTACCATCCCTTGTTCAAGGTTCCAAGCGTCTATCAAAAGACTAGAAAAATAGAATAGCAGTAGTAGAAGCCATGCATAATGATCAAAGTCAACAGATACCTCAAAAGCACCAGTAAAAGTCCAGCGCAATTGATTTGTCTTAAGCCGAGGAATGACAACAGATATCACAGGCATTGTCGGCCTATATTTTGCAATCAACCTGCATGGATACAGAAAAACTTAAAATGCCATGCAGACACAGACAGACATAAATGCGAACTGCAGCACCATGAAAATTGTCATCTAAACTTATTCGTTGATAACCAGAAAAACATAAAGAAAACAGACCTTGCTGCTCTTCCAGAAGAAGTAAAGCATATAATTACCGAGGCCTTCACCTTGATGGCTGCACGTACCTAGAAAATGGAAGCAGAATAAAGAAGTTAGATTTCAAAGAATGCTTCTGCCAAATAAACATTTCTGTGAGGCTAAAATGTATAGTGGTGCAATAACAGAAACATAAAAGATTAAAGAAGAAAATATTTTTTTTAAAAAAATTACCGCAGTGGAAGCAATGGATTCCAAATGGGTCATTGGTTCTCCAACAAATTTAATAGCTTTCTTGAAATACAGATCATGATTGAATACCTTCTCTGCCTGCACACCAGCAATTAACTAAAATAATCAGACGACATAAAAACAATATGGGGTAAAATGTAAAAATATAGAAAGAATTTGCCTTTTCATCATAGTTGCAGGAATGATGCAGTCTATTTTTTTTTTTTTTCTTCAAACAGAAAAAGACAGCATAAAATAGTCAATTTGCTCAACTATCATGGAGAAGAGAGCTAGATCAAGTAAATGTTGGATACAGAGAAAAGAAAATTTTCTAATCAAGAAACAGAGAATATGGATGGATAATTTGTTATTGACTGAGAAAAAATTTACCTCAGCACAAATTTTTCCGACAATAGAAATGGTATCGACAGGGTACAATCCCAGCAAGGTCTCAGCACCTAGAAGAACTGCATCACTCCCTAACCCAAAAATAGAAATAAGAACAAAAGTTAAGCTTCCAATTTAGTGCACATTACACTAATAGTAACCATAACTGGATGATCAATGCTTGAGGAAATGCAATATCAGTGCACAAATCCATAACATTACATTCTCTCACATCAATAAATAATATCCTGCCACCAAGATGATAAAGTATGTGCATTGATGTTGCAAAAGAAAGAAACAATAAATTCTAGAAAATTTTACTCGAAAATTTTACCATCCAATACTGCATTGGCCACATCGGTTGCTTCAGCACGAGTAGGTCTCAGGTTGTCAGTCATACTGTCTACAACACGAGTAACCACTGCAGGCTTTCCAGCCATGTTGCACTTATAAACAGCAGCCTTTTGAAATAAAAACACCTGGAAAATCCCAAATGACACATTAGCAAAAGAATCCAGTTGAATTTCATATAGCTTTTAACAAATGTGAATGCACAGACAACCACATCATACCACTCACACAAACTCCTAAAAGTTAAAATGAACTATATAATTCCACTCATACCCAATACTATTATCACCATTAGTTTAATTGGCATCACAGAAAAATCCGTTTTCTAATGAAACGGGTTTTTTTCCCTACCAAATCACAAGTTGATATCCAACTAGGATAAGACATATGCCCAAATACCAGCCCATTGATTGATGCAACCATGTTGCATTGGTATGACAAACAAATAGTGAGTGCTAGGCACTCACCTATTTATGGGTGACACCAATAAAGCATAAACATAATATGTCTTGTCTACCACTTTTTAACTAACATTTCAGCAAGTCTTTTACTTACCCAGACAGAAGACAAAAAACAATGGAAAAAAGAAAGAAAAGGTTCATTTACTATTCTTGTAGGTGATTTTCCCCAAATTTTATAATTTTAACCAGAAAAAGTCTCATACACTATTTGTACAGTTGACAATTACTTATGCATCCATGTGCTGTTTGTGTAGGGTAATTTTCTGGAAATATGCACATAGAGAAGAGCACAACCACCACAATTTCAATGAAATACCAAGTTGCTAAATTATATACAGAGTTCCGACACGAAAGTTTACCTTCTCCGGAGGAAGATCAACCCCCAAATTTCCACGAGCAAGGATGATGCCATCTGCTTCTTGTAAAATCTCATCAAAATGTGTTAATCCCTACAATTTTAAAGGCGAGAGGAGAAAGTGCACACTTGAAATCAAAACCAAGAAAAAATATAAAATTTTAAAGGTGTAATAAAGCTGAAAATTTATTCATCTCACCTCTATATTTTCGATTTTAGCAAAAATTTGGGTTTGACCAAGGTCACCCAGTTCAGAAAGATAGTCACGGGCCTGCACCATCATAAGAATGTATCAAGGGAACAGAAAGGAAAATTACTAAGAGCACTAAACCCTGAACCATAAGCTGATCAAATGATAAAGCTGGACATGATTTAAAAAAATGATAAAGAAGCAAAGAAGAGAGGTGGCTGAAAAAGTAAATTAGTTTACTTGAGATATATAATAAAGAAGAATCCCTCCTAGGAAAGTCCTTACCTGGCGAACATCTTCTGCATCCCGTGTATATGACAAAGAAAGGAAATCTATGTTGTTTCTAATGCCCCATGTACTAATGACCTGATATCAAACAATAAAACATTATAACAAGTAAAAAGTTCCTTGAAAGGAATATTGCACTTATTATTCCATATCTTGACTCCAAACAGATCTTGCAAGATAATATGCATTTGTCTATAGTTAAATTACCTACCATATGACGCCTAAGAAAGCATTACTACAAGGTAGTAATGCCACATATATCAAAGTCACAACCAAAGATATAAAGCAGCAGGACGTGCTGGCAGTCAAAAAAATGAACTCTGCAGGATATTAAATCCCTTTCAGATGCAAAGAAGAACATCCCTTTCCTAGCATTAACAGGTGGAAAATTGGATAACACCACAAGTTCATGGTTTCCTGTACACTAAGTACCTGACATAGTAATAATAGCTCACCTCCTTATCTGCATCAGTGAGAGTTGGCAGATTGATACGAATTTGAGAGACATGCAAAGTATACAACTGCTTGGCCAGAGTAGCAGAATTCTTTACCAGACAAACCACATCTTCACCATCCACCTCAGTGACCTGCATATGAAAGTAAAAAATGAACAGCATATCAGTAACATTTCGATTTGAAGCTGATTATCGGCTCATTCTTCATTCTTTTGTTAGCTGGCTTTCTTGTATACACTCATACTTAAATTGGGAGGGAAACTAGGAAGCCAAGCAACTATTTTCTTGCTCTGCAAAGAAATGAACACAAATATGCCTAACTTGGAAGACAGGTGAGCTTAAAGCGTAAATGAAGCTAAATGTTATGCCCTGTCAACTGAGATCAACTGTAGTACCATTGACCAAATAAATGAAATTATCTGTCTCATGTTGCCTTACCTCCAACCATACCGAAGTAGTTTCATTTCCCGTAAACAGGTATTGACCAATAAAAATAGTGTCTCCCTTCTTCACCGCCTGCAATGACCAAATTAATCATTCGTTACGGCAACTGGAGAATCTAGCTGCAGTGGAATCATGTGACAAGACGGATATAAATAACAAAATACCTATTATGTTCTTTCATGATAAATTTTAGGTTCAGACGCAGCTTGTGACAGAGAGAATGAAGGCAGAAGAAAGAGAATGGCAGAGGACAAACAAAGGGAAAATAAGTAAAACATCTCAATTATACCAAAGAACTCACAAAAAAATAGCATTAGAAGTGAAAGAGATGCCAGGGGAGGGGGGGGTTTAAGGGTGGGCGAGGTTGGTAATTCCATTTGTCTGTTCAAAATTTCTCAAAATTAATGCTTATGATTTCGATTTTTGCCTCAAGATCATGCTGATGCTATCTCAGAAGAATAAAATTATACAAGTCTTCACTTGGTAAAGACATCATGTAAAACTACGTTCAGTCTATTAGAGATTTTGAACCACTCAACAAAATTTCAAGAAGATAACTCCATACCGAGTACAAAATGGATGAAGATTCAGGGCAAAAAGAGTAAGACAGACAGCACAGTAAATCCATTCCTAATCCAGTTAACCAACAAAACCAATAGATACTCAAACTACAATGTAAATCCCATCTCATTGCCGAATGATAAAGATAAGAAGAAATTTGGTAAACTCCAACAGCAGATGAACTACATAAAAGTTAACTCTAGGTGGTATAGTGCTATAAAAGAAACCTCAAACTCCAAAGAGGACTATTGAACCAGTTTTACCAAAAAATTGTATTTGGTAGGTGCAAAACACTTGCTCCAGAATCTTTTATGAAGACACACGAGGCATAATTCATACCAATAGTCAGTTGGTCTCCAGCAATAATTGATGGCTAGCAGTGTGTGGCTCGAACATAAAAGCAGTAACAGAACAATATACTACACAAGTGGCCCAAACACTATAAAAGTTGAAAATAATTTTAAAAAGCACCAAAAAAAGAAAAAAAAAAGACAGAAAACTTGTAAAGACCTTTGACAGCCCACTAAAATTTATCGGTAGTAAATTCGAAGTGGCTTCTTTGTCTTGATCTGGTGTTAGGACAACTGAAGTATCTGCCAGAAGGGAAATGGGCTGCTCAGTTTTATTAACAACTAGCAACTCCGGTCCGATCGTGTCTAGCATAATCTGGAAAATAAATATAAAAGAAAATGCATGAGAAACTTGAAACTATAAGCACCTGTTATCTGGCCATCATGATGCAGATCCATAGAAGTTTGAAAAATAACAAGAACTGAAAACTAATTCAAATAAACATAAATCGGAAAATGCTATAGACGAAACACATTTTAATGTGCATGAGGCAAAGAAAATGTCATCAATGTGAGAACGACAAGCTTACCGCACAGAGCTTCTTGGTACTCCTGATTGCTATCTTTAGATTCTCCAGCGTCTCTTGGTGAAATGCAGCATTGCCCCAAGAAAAATCAAACCGTGCCACTGACCCGATAAAAGAATGAAACACCAATCCATGTCAAATTTAACACTCAAAATAAGGCCAATCCCAAGTACCTAGCTTACAAAATTAACGAATATAATCAACCTTATAATTTGTTGGTCTCAAAGAAAATGCATGGATATAGAAGAAATTAAAAGTGTGTACAGTATCTTAAACTGATAATCCACCCTAACCAGACAACTAAAAGTTTACTCAACTTTTAGCAAGATAAATGTATCTTAGCTAGTTGAATACGTGACATCTAATTTCATTAACCTGATCTTCTGGAACACATAAGACTTAAATAATGCTTATGATCAATTTTCATGGCAACCAAACAGAAGGTAGAGCAAGCTAATGGTCTATTTGAAAGTGCCAGTCAAAAGCACTCTCAAATGACAAAAAGCCTTTTGATTATATTTTTTAGTGTTGGGTTAAAAAAAATGAGAGTACAATTTGGGAAAGCACTCAGTAGATTTGTTCTCATAGACATGTTTTGAATAAAAAAATTTTAGAAACTGAATTGAGAAATGTTTTATTTTCAGAAATTGCTTCTGTGCTTTCTTCAATAGACTTCAAAATGCACCCTAGAAAGAATCTAAAACTACAATTACATAAAATTCTAGAGACAAAAGTTATATAAAATAATGTATAATAACAGAGTAATACCAGACATTCCTGCTTTGAGGCAATCAGATATTATCTCGACAGTTCGAGATCTTGGACCAAGAGTTCCAACTATTTTCGTCATTGCAGGAAAAAAATTCTGCAGAATACAAGCAAATCAGAACCAGAATTCAAATACAATAAGCAGCAAACTTTTCAGTCTTCATCATAACCAAAGTTCCCAGCACAATGTATACAGAATCAGAGACAAATTTTATCGTATCGATTACAAACTTAACAAGAGCGACAACTAAAAACTACTCTTTCTTTACTGTTCAAAACACTTTCTCAGCTACCACACAGTCTATATCGAAGTAGCACAAACAAGAATCTCAATTACTCTTCGTCTCTTAATTCCAAAACCTATATCCTAACAAACCATAAAAATAAAAATAAAAATAAAAAGCACTCGAAATTGCAAACCAAAACTCTCGTTTTTCTTTTTCTCTTCCATTTTCCAACATTTTCTTGGCAATCAAACACCGTAATTTAAAGTACAGAAAAACAGAGATCAATTAACAACAACACTCGTCACCAAAATCCAACTACAAACGAACAAAAGCACGATGAATTAGTGAAAACAAACCAAACACATACTGGTTTCGAAGGCTCAAGTACCGAAGCCATCCTGATCGGTTCCTCGAGAAGCAGATTATTTGAAGGCATTTTTTCCTTTTCAGAGATTTTGTGTAAGTAATTCCTGTGCTCAGTTTCGGCGCTTGATCGGTGATACAGTGATTTGAATTTCGTTCCATTGTCTGATTGGCGAACTGGTATTTATATTCAAGCAGTTTACTGATGTTCTCTATACTGTGTGCTGTGCATGTTGGGAATATTCGAAAATCACGACGGAGTTAACACGTGGATATCTGTTTTTAATTTTGTGAAGTCGTTCTATGCTGACTCTAGCTTCTTCACGTGGATATCTGTTTTTAATTTTGTGAAGTCGTTCTATGCTGACTTTAGCTTCTTCCCAGTTTAAAACACACACACACACACACGTGTATATATATTCAAAATAAAATTCACAAAAATTTATTAAAATTTAAAAAATATATATTATTGATATAATTTTGAAAAAATAAGTATAAAGAAAATTAATGATAATAAACCCATTCTATTTATTTATTATATTATTATTTTTTTTTTTACTTTTTGCAAAACTAAAAATGTTAGAATTCACATCTTGTAATAACTTACTATTTATGTGCTCTTAGTTTTCAAATGTTATATAAATAAATTAAAAAAAAACTAGCTAATGTGATCCAAATTTGGATTCTAAATCTCTTATACTATCTTAAAAATATTTTCTCAATTAATACCCATAATATTTTTTATTTATATATTTATAAATAATTATTAAAATATTAAAAAATTTGATCTAATTTTACAAAATTCTTTCATAGTATTTTAATAAAAATATATTATATAATAATTAAAAAAAACTAATAAGATTGTTACGATATTTTTAAAATTAAAAAAAATTATTTTTTACAGGTTAGAATTGAGTAAAGTTAATTCTCACTTCTCAACGATAATTTTTTAATATTTAAGTTAATTTTAAACTCGTTATAAATTGAAAAGTATGTGGAATGTTTTATGAAAATAAATAAAATTAAAAAAATTCACTGTAATTTTAGTTCTAAGTATTTTTTGACGGCATTATTAATGAAAATTTATATAGCTTGTACTTTTCGTTTCGTTCATCAACTTTACGGTACACGTGTCTTAGTAAACCATAAGGGAAAAAGCGCGAACCGTAGAGAACTGGACGATAGCGAACCCGAGGGAAATTAAAGACGCGACGCCGCTTTTTCCGCCGCTTCAGAACTTCAAATACCAAATTTCATGTAGTCTCGAGGTCAGGTCTTCAATCGTCATGGCTGAAAACGCCGAATTTGCTACCAAAAAACAAGACAACAAAAACCTACTTTCATTGTTGCCAAAATTTCAACTTAATCTCCCTTTCTTTAATCAAGGACCGAAGAAAGCAGAAACTGTTGTTGCTAAAGAGAGTGCAAAAACGACTGTAGATAGTGTTGGTGATAGTGAAACTGAGGATATTGGTTTGAAGCCGAACTTGGCGACGTTTCCAGACGCTACGCGTCCGATAATTTCGCCGCCGATTGAGTTCGAGGCCGAAGAGCCGGCTGGAAGGACTTCGAATCCAGTTGTTCTGTGGCAGGTTTGCTTTCTTCTGTGTCTGTTTGGTTCCCGAGGGTAGTGTAGGAAATATATTTTGAATGCGCATAATTAGTGTTTGGTGGCCTATAAAGTGGAGGAAACGAAGTTTTCGAGTGCCAACATTTTGATGTTTGTTTATGCTTTAGTCCTAGTTCGACTTAGATTGTATATATCTTTCTAGGTTTTTGAATGTGAAAGTTTGTAGTGAATAATATTAAAATGTATTTTAATTAAAATTGGGAGGATTTGCGAATACCTTTTTTCTTTTTGGTTTATTTGATTGAATAATTGAATTTGCCTGTAACATTTTCCAGGAATTTTTTCTGTTGAAAACGATTTGATATTTGAGGGATTGTTGTAATTTTCTTAATTTCGCGAGGATTTCGTAGAGGAAAAAGTTATTTGCTAGATCTTGTGATGAACATTAATGATTGTGATGTTTGCATTATGTTACATAATCTATTAAATGAAAAAGAGATGGTTTGTTGCTGAATAATGAATCTTAATATATAAGATGGACTGAGCAGCAAATTTCCTTTTATAATAATAGAAATAATGTAAAATTTTACTATGAGCATCTACTGTAGAGGAGCACTGTGATCAAAGAGTATATTAGTTAATCTACTAAGGTATTTTGTTGGAGCGCTGAAGATGCTTGGAAAAAAAATCTCTGTTAGGATTCTCATTGTAGACTGGCAAAAGACCAGTTATCATTAGGAACAAGGGATTGTTGTAAATGCCTTTTGGCACTGGTAAAGTAGTTAAAAACAGAGATGAGTTTCAGGTTAGAATCTTACCTGTTAAAATTTAGAAGGATGGTTATTGTGGTATGTTGTTTTGGAGGTTTTTTCTGAAACCTTAGGCTTAGTCCAAATAGTCTTGCTTATAGAGCTTTGTGATGGAATGTGTATTTCGAGGGTTAAGGTTATGATAGGGAAGATCTTTTGTTCTTATTTATATTGGCGGAGCGAGTCTTCCTCTATTCCTTTAAGCCATCCTTGGTGAAGACAAGATATGATTTGAGGTCTCTAAGATAGTGCCTAGAGACTTTACCAATTGAACTAGCTTTGCATTTTCTAGAAAGTTATTTGAATCAAGACAGGTGACTATAAGATCTATTACCAAGTTCTTTTAAGTAACTTTGGCGAGAGCAAATTTTGCTGACTGATGTTGAGAAGACTTTTTCTTGACTAGTGATCCTCTGTACTTACAGAAAATAAGTGAGGAAATGTTCACATCATACTGTGGTCGTCAACTATTCCTAAAATATGATGATAGATACTTGTGTTGATAGGATTTGTTTAATGGTATAAGGTGATGGAGCATGGTACAATCTCGTGCGCTTAAATGCTTTGCTCGATAATTATGAGGCATACAGGTCAGCATTGTGCACCTTAGCTCCTGCTCTGGATAAAATACTCTGGAAACTCTCTGCAGAAAACAATTAGATTTCTTGTTGGACAGTCTTCCCTGTAGTTTTGTGAGTTAGGTTTAGAGAAGCAGTGATTGCAAAGGATCAAGAAGTTGCACACTTGCACACTGGGTAAGTAGAAAATGTTGATTTGTAACCCCGCAATATAAGTTATGAGTGAACATGTGTGAAACTTTAGTGCCTTGCTGTGTTTGGAGGGACTTCTCTATTCCAAAATGGAAACAAAGAGAAATAAAGGAATTAGTAGTAGTAAGTGGCAATTCCTTAATAACGGATGCTAATTCTTTGGTGAATTCTTATTTGTCATGATATTTTTCATTTGCATTTTTTTTTTCTGGTTGATTAGTGGAACTGCATGCTAATAGTAATGTCAATGGCTCCATACTGTTACTACATTCATCTATGTCTATACCATTTATGTAAGTCTTGCCACCCAAACTAATGTCCCTACTGCTCTATACTGTTACTTCTCAGTTGTAAATCCTTATATATTCTGATTTGCAGGTCTGATAACTAGATAAACGTAAACTATTAAAGAAAAAAATTTCATATGCTTTTCAGGTTTATGCTCTTGGAGGGTTTCTTGTTCTGAGGTGGATGTGGGCTAGATGGCAGGAGAGGAAGGAAAGGGCAGGGAAAAAGGAGCCATCCGATAACGATGAATCTCCAGCTGATGAGGATGATGATTATCATTCAGCATAAAATAGTTTTTGTGTTGGATCATATTGAATATTCAAATTTTACAGAGTGGAAATCTTTTCACTAACTGAATGTGAAACTTGGGTTGGTTCAGGACTAATTTTCGCCTCAATTTCCTCTTTTTTTTTTTAATTTGTAACTAATAGTTGTTGCTTTCACTTATCAGCACCCGCAATGAACATGAGTGCCATAGTTCTTTATATGTTAAGAGACGACCTATAAGAAAAATGCCAGCTTTGATTGTTAGCTGCACTGGGCGACTGTCAATTGGTATATTCATTAAACGACACGTCAATTTCTGATGGGTGACAAATCTATCAGGGGCACCACTGTTTAGTCATGATCCTCGAGATCAGGCAAAGATATCATGTTGGCTAAGGTAATCTAAACCAATGGATTGCAACATAGCATGAGTCTAACAAAATAAACAGTTGAAAGTAATTATTAACAATAATATTAGAATATAAATTTTTTAATTTTTTTATTCATAATAATAATAATAATAATAATATAGTATTTTTAAAAAAATATAGGATTTAATAATGATACATGAAGAAAGTAATACTTAATTATTAAATTTATTTTTATAAGCATAAGATTATTTTAAATTTTATTCAGCATTTATTAAATAGATAATAATTTTTATAATTGTTAAATAATTTTTTCATCTTTTTATTTAATAAATTACTTTCATAAGCAACAATACTAACAATTATCTTGTTTTGATATCGAAAGGTCTGATCTAAAACGGCATCGTTTAACTAAAAATTGTTTTTCTTTCGTTTTCTATTTTAAGGAAATTAATAAAACCGAAATTCTTTCTGTTAAATAGATCTGTCATTTGTAACCACACGTTTCTCTGTTTAGACGTGACCGTTACAACTCCTGACGGACGATCTCACGATCGCTGAATAACTCCAACAATTTCGATTCAATTTTAACTCACTCCGTCACCTCAACCCTAACGTCGTCTCTCTCACTCCAAATCGGCAAACCCTAACCCTAACCCTAAATCTAATGGCTTCACAAGACTACCCTTTAATCACTGATCCGCCCACGCACCTCCCTCAAACTGCCGATTCCACCACCGCTGATTACTATGCGCATTCTGCTTTCACCACAAACGAAAATTCCGACGCCGACAAATCCGTATCCGGATCGGGATCCGGATCCAAGCGAAACCCATATTATTACAAGAAACAGAAGACCGGAAACAACACTGAAACGGCATCGGATTACCGAGTAGATTACAGAAAGGACAGAGAGGAATGGAGCGACACGGCGATCGCGTGTCTGCTGGAGGCGTACACAGAGAAGTTCAACCGCCTGAACCGGGGGAACCTTCGTGGCAAAGACTGGGAGGAGGTAGCGGAGGAGGTGAGCGAGAGATGCGGCGGCGGTTACAATGGAGATAACAGTACCAGTAGTAATGAAAAACAACAGCAGCAGAAGGCGTGGAAAAGTGTGGAACAGTGTAAGAATAAGATAGATAATTTGAAGAAGAGGTACAAAGTGGAACTGCAGAGGATGAACAGTAGCGGGAGTGGCAGTAGTAATTGGCATTGGTTTAAGCAAATTGAAGTGATAATGGGAAATATTAATAACAATAATAATTTAGTGAATAAGAGTATTGGAGCTGAGACTGAAGAGAGAAATGGTGGTGGTGCTGCTGGTCCTATAGCTATTTCTCCTTTGAGTAGACAAGCTAAGAGGTACATGCCATTTTACAATAGCTTGGTTTATTTATTTTGGGGTTATATTACTTAGCATTTCTTTTGTTTTTGTTGAAAATGATGCGGCGAAAGTGGGGCGGACTGGTGGGTTTAAAATTCATTAGAAGTATCTGACAAATAATCCTGAGGTTTGTAAAGGTTTTTGAAGTTCGTGAACGATTGTTGCAAATTTTGAGGCTACTCGGGTCAGCTCAGTTTTTTACTAGTACATATGGGAGGTTAATGGTAATCCTTTATTGTCTGGGTAATTGTTAAGTATTTTAGTTTGGTGTATATGAATACTGTTAACGAATCTATCAAATACGATACTATATTGAACTTTCGGAGGATGTGAAAATTGATGTGATTGTATGTACAACTTAAAAGAAATTTTTAAGGCTGAGCTTGTTAAGTGGTCTGTCTTGTTTTGAACCAACTCATTTAGCATGTATGGTTAAATGAATATATTTGCGGCAAAACTGCTCTTGTGGGCAATACTCTTCTAATGTAGAGTGACATTACCTCTGATGGCTTGGCATCAGAAACTGTATCCTGGCCGGTTGTTTAGTATGTATGTATATATCTTTTGTATGTATGGGCAATGTGAACATTTGAGAAAGTTTCTTTTTAAGTTCTCTGTCTGTTACAGAAAGGTTTTATAATGGATGATGGTGTAAAAACTCCTTGGTATAATTGTCTGATCAAATCTTTAATTTTTGCTTGGGCAGATATACTCCTAGCAATGCTATAATCCCACATAACATGAAATCCAAACCACAACAAAATCTAAAATGGAAGAGAGTAGTGTTTAAAATCAGTGGTTCTGCATTAGTAGGGAACTGCCAAAATATCGACCCGAAGGTGCAATTTCTTTTTCTCATTTTCTCATTATGCATACATTAATGTGAATTAATTTCTTCTGAATAGGGAAATATTCAGATGTATAATTCGAATGACAGCAGTGTCTTGTATGGTTTGCCTGGACGTTACTATCTTACACCTCGTTTCTGTTATTAGGTGGTGATGCAGATTGCCAGTGAAGTAGCAACAGCTTGTCGTATTGGAGTGGAGGTATTGCCTAAAACTCCTCATTTTCATGCTTTAGTTCTTTCGCAATGTTCATTTAGTTTTTCTCTCCCCATCTGTCTAATAAGTTCAAATGTATATGCTCATTCTTATGTGATTTCTTTAGGTGGCAATTGTTCTTGGAGGTCGTAACTTCTTTTGCGGAGACTCATGGGTATCTGATACTGGCTTTGATAGACCCACAGCATACCAAATAGGGTAAGGCCTATGTCTTTCAGTTATGGTTGGAATCTTTCATATTAACTATGCTCATATGAACAGTAAAGAATTGGAAGGAAGTATCTTGTTACTAAATTGGAGTTTCTGTCCTTTTTATTTGTTAAATGGGCATTCAACAACTAAAATTTGCCGCATAGTAAATTGATTTACTATATTTTATTGGCTCCCAATCTTTCTGGCTGGGTCAGGCGCTGACATGCTTAAATGCCATTTACATTCTAACCATAATTCTATTTCAGTATGATGGCAACAGTTATGAATTCTATATTGCTTCAATCAGCATTGGAGAAGCTGGAAGTTCAGACGCGTGTTCAAAGCACGTTTGCTTTGCCAGAGGTTTCTGAACCATATAGCAGGCAGCGAGCCATCCGACATCTTGAAAAAGGAAGAGTTGTGATATTTGGTGGCATTGGTGCTGGGACTGGAAATCCACTCTTTACCACTGATACAGCAGCTGCTCTTAGAGCTTCTGAAAGTAAGCTTACTGCTACTTACATTTTTATTTCATTTTCTAGTTTCTATATATACACACCACTCAGTGACACTGTGATGTCTCTCTCCCACACCCATGTCTATTACATGTTTGTGGGGAGCTTTACTTGGAAAGGAATAATGACATGCTATCCATATATTTTGATGCCAGTTAATGCAGATGTAGTGCTTAAAGGTACAAATGTTAATGGTATATACAATTGCCATTCTGGTAGTGGCAATGTAGCACTGGAACACATATCCTTCAGGGAGGCGGTTTCCAACAACTTTACCACCATGGACACTATGGCCCTTACATATTGTGAAGAGAACGGAATTCCCGGTTGGTATTTTGTTTTGCTATAATCATTAATAGTTGTAAGATCAAATCCCTTTGACTTTTCCTGATGTGTCTGTATACAATCTTTGTAGTTGTAGTATTCAATTTGCTCGAGCCTGGGAATATTTCAAGAGCGTTATGTGGACACCAAGTGGGCACTTTGATAGACCAAACAGGAGGAATTAGTTGATGTAAATGAAGTCATGTCTGCTGCATATGCTTTGATGCCTGGTGTTAACTTCTCGGAAATACTGCTGGCCCATTATTGGAAACACATGTAAAATCGAAAATGTGCTGTAAAATCTGAATAGCATTGATACTCGGCGGTACAATGCATCAATTCAGACTCACTCCTGTGATATAAATGAGTAAGTTGGGAGCACATCCCTTTGTCCAATGTGAATGCTGTAATAGTACAAAGCCAATAAATGCCTTGACAATGTTTCACATTGGAAAAGATCTCATGCTTCTGTTTTCTTTTAGTTAGTTTGTAAATTTGTGTCGGTGCTTGTCTGCTTGAGGAGCAAACTTGCACCGAGCTAATGCATTTGTATTAATTTTAATTTTTGAATTTACTAACATGATTTCTAAATTGTAACAGAATCTATAAAACCCTATTTACTCATCCTTGATTGTACTTGGGTGCCATGTTTAACGATGACTTGCTGTGGGTTTCAACTTTCAATTTTCAAGAATTGCTCCAAGCTATTGTCCCTTGCATTCACAATCTCTCCAGTCAAATTCTGAAAATTTTTCATTTTCTCCTAAATCACTTTATGATCATATCTGTTCAATATTTTCTTAATTTGGAAATATGATCAGCATTTTGGGTCACAGACAGACAGTATGATTGACTAGATTCTGTTAAGATAGTAAGGAGTTTCTGCGCCTATAATAACACTGTTTGAGACTACAAGCAATTTAAGACCAGAGATTGAGAACCAGACAACCAGGACTATACCTTTAAAGCATTATAAAAAAAGTCGAAAACTAAATTCAAGGGAGCTTATTCTCTAAAATATAAAACTGTACCAAATCAGTCTGGTCTGTACAAATATTATTTGTCGCAATTTATAGCTACTCAAAAGCTTGTACATATGATAATTTTGTTCAGGAAAAGAATGGGCTATGTAACATACTATCTTTAAAACTAAATGAAAATGTAATGGAAGCTGGATCACTACTATAATATGCATCACCTCTCAAATGCATGCATTATTCCAAGCTTTCTCGTTCCAAGTCCACAGCTAACTCTATATTTCCCCTGTACAACTCCGAGACCCATCCAAAAAGTAAGGGTCTATCTTTATGAACTGCCTCCATGTTTCCTTCAACAAAGAGTCCTAAAAGAATCTTGGATGCTCTGCAAATAAGCATTAACCTTGTATTGAAATCTGGTGGTTAAACCTTATGTGCAACTCAAAATCCTCAAATTTTTACTCAAGACTGAAAATAACTATCATAAATGGAAAGCCGATCAAATGCATCAAAGTTTGCTTTTATTCCGACAAATTGACTGCCCAGCTGAGCACAACCGGCATCTGGCCAATGGCAGCCTCCCTCTTGTGTGCGTAATGGACACAAAGCTTCACACACTCGACCAATTGGATTGCTGGAAGCAACATCATCCACCATTGTGACTGAAACAGAGAAATCTGAATCCTCATCATACTGCATAGTGCCATCGGATTCCCTTTTTGAAGCAGACATTTTCAGTGGACTTTCCATTGTGTTAGTTACTATGTCAATGGCACAATCACCACTGCTTGCAAATTGAACTTTGCATCCTAGGGATTGAATGGCTCGCTTTATGGCTGTGCTTTCCTTGCTGGACACCTTGGCTAAATTCATAGCCGAGCTGCTGAGCTGCTTCTCTTTTCGTAACTCTGCACTTAGAGATTCCATAGTGACCAGAGTTTCTTTGGCTTTCTTTTCCGCTACCTCTTTATCCTGTCGTCAAATTTACCAATCCAATAACTATTTACAAACTTCTGACATTAACATTCTATTATCCAATAGAAAATAGCCTTATATGTTGTCTACATTTATCACCAGAAGGGGGCAAAAACAGAAAGCATGCCAAGTATAAGAATTTCTTTTAAAAACCCTACAACAAAAATATCTCCACTTCCCATAACTCCGGTATGAGTGAAATTTGATCCCAAGACCTCTTGCATAACTACAAGAGGCCAGCTAAAGTAACAGGTACCCCAAGAACACTAACGGTACATTTGGTATTGAGGGGTTGTGACTTTGAAGCCACATCTGCTGTGAGATGGAATGACACAAGGTGAAATATCAGTGGAAAGGTGAGTGATCAACACTAGAAGTTCATGTCTACCAAACACTTTTTCAGCTGGGCTTTCAAAGTAGACAACAACAGTACCAAACATACCCTAAATCATGGAAAAGTAATACTCTAATATTGGATATAATGTTAGTGGACCGGATACTCTCTATGCCACACGGTTTACGCCAAAACAAATACTTCATAATTTCAATTCATCTAATCAGAAGTAACATATCTTACCAGCTTCAGTTCAGAGAACTTTAAAGCCATGTCCCTACATTTTGCTTCAAGCTCCCCAGCTTGGGCTTCAGCAGGCCAAGCCCAACGAAGATGGAATTGAGGCCACAAAACTGGGGCTAAAGCTGCTGCTGGAGGTAGAAGAGGACCATTGTGTTTCAGTGGATCATAAAAGAGGTTATAATGCACATGTGACCTCGCCGGAGAACGCAAATCATCCAGATATGCCCACATGCATCCACAAGCTTCAGAGACACCGCATAGCTGCCTCTCCTTTTCACTGAAAATTAAGATTATACAATCAGATAATTTTAAAACTCTCTTAGTAGTCAGCATCTAGAGTTAAAAGATTAACTCCATCATGACTTTTTTTGGTATTTTTCCTTATTGCTTTAACATTAAAGATATTTTGAAGCAATCAGGAAACAGACTGATAAGCTTTCAGAAATTTTTAGAACACAAATTTATAAAGGTATTAAATATATAAAGAATCTCAAAAAATACTCAAAAGCGAGTATATTATGTAATCAAATCGAAGAAGTGAAGGGCGGGCAAACATAAATATTGTACATAAGGTTGCCTATAGCAGTTATAAATGTATCCTTGTAGGAAAGATTCTCATTAAATAGAATCAATAGTTCCTTAGACTATATAACATAATTATAAATTCAAACACGCATCCAAACCTCTCTGACAAGCTAAAAAACAAAATGAGGCCAGTTAATTGCACATAAACACGACAACCGTTCTACGTTCACAGAGTTCTGAAATGAGGACTACTGCAGGACCATACAATCTTGATAGCCAGGGGCAGCAGTGGAAGGATTATTCTCCTGTAACTTAATAGGACCTGTCTTTCACTAGAAACTTGTGGGATATAAATATAGTAGATAGGCGGCCCAACCGTGGTTTTGAACCCTTGACCTCTTGGTTGAGTCCAAAGGTCTTTTACCACTTAACCCAACCCACAGAATACGTTTTAAATTTAGCCTTCCTAATAGTTTGTTAACATTTCCTGAAAAATTACATTTTTTAATACTCTTAATCCTTCCCAAACTCAAATCATTAACTGCATTTCTGACATTCTTTTTGTCATTCATATCACAAATAAAAAAGCACACAGTATACAGTTAAATCTACATGCATCAGTACTATGAATAATCATAGCAAGAACTCTCATTTTTTCCTCATCTTTTCAGCTTGGAGGATTTGAACCTAAGACATATATCAACTCAACTTTTCATTTTCTTTGACTGAAGAACATGCACTTATCACCAAGACCAAGCTCTCAACCACGTAAAACCATTGCACTTGCAGGAAAAGAAAAAAGAAAGAAAAAGGAAAAGAAATTCAACAATGCAGCTCTTCTTTTAAGTAAATTACTGGCTTAGTCAGCTATTATCTGAATAGTAATGGCAGATCAAGAAAATGCATGCCAGGTACAACATGTTAATAGTTATTGTATCTTTCCCATTGCTATTATTAAAGTGAAACTACCTATTGCATAAGATGTTCCCAAAGCGACAAGAAAGCACACAGTCCAAGAAATCCACCAGAAAAGCCTGAATAATCAAAGAACAAAAAAGTCAGCATTTGGTTTTCTCTGAAAAATATTAATCAATAGAAAAGAAAACGGTTTGCTAGCACATACAAATTTAATGTTCAGATTTGTTAAAGAAATGAGAAACACATTTCATGTATGAAGAAAATACATACCAACGAGAACTCAAAAGCAACAGGATACATCCGCAACAGTTGTGAAACACAATCAACCCACTGCAGAATAAATTCACAGACAGAATTCTTTATTTAGACAGAAAAACTTATAACACACAACATAAAAAGCTAAAGACCTCCCACAGTAGGGCCAAAGATGCCTCCACTCCCAACAGAAGAGAGAGGAGTCGGGGGCCTCAGGGCATGATGGTCTTTATGCAGGGACTGAGAAGCTCCTTTTGGGCTTAGCAAGTCATTCGGGGGTTGGACAGCATTATTGGGCCTATCCAAGGCCTCTGCAGCCATGTTGAACCATGCCAAGAGTTTTTTGGCTCAGGTGAGGACTACAAAGGCTGGGGCAGCCCTCTTGAGCTACTCAAGAAGATCCATGCAAGGCCTAAAAAATCCCCGCACTGATTTTGCTGCCATCAATGCTATGACAACCAGCAGGAAATCAATCCTAGTGAATGAGCCTAGTTAAAGATTGTCTTTAACAACATGCATATAATAAAGTGAGAACAATTGAACTGAATTTTGCACATGTTAATGAAGACTCTGCTGCATTAGTAACTCAATACTTTTCTGAATATTAATGCAAGCACCTGCAAGAATATGGGAGAATAGTTGCTCTGTGCATGAGAAGAACTAGGAGCTTGAGATGCTACTGAACCAGATGACTGGCGCATGGGTGATGATGGAAAACTCCCAGTTGAAGACTGCCTAGATAATTCAAAAGACACATCGCCACTTCCAGAAAGGGTTGGCATTCCCACACGGTCTGAAAATGGATGGCCAAATGCGAGCCAATCTTTTTCAATAAGTGTCTGCACCAAGACAAGAGATTTTACAATTTAGGCATTGCATCTCAGTAAGCGCTTATCTGAAGTGACAACGCAAATGATATACATGTCAGCATCTAATATGAATATGATTAATAAGAAATATAGAAAAACAACCCCAAAAGAAACTCAATAGCAAGCCAAAATTAATTACATTCTTGCCAATACTCAGATTCTGACAATGAAAAGTCAAAAAGGAAGACCAAATAGAAGTAAAAGCCAAAATAGAAGGGCCACGGGACCTTGCTGCAACAAATAAGAATTCTCACATTTTCTGACATTGGTTTTTTATTTTTTTGGATAAGAAATTGAAAAACTCTATCACTCACATTACCTCACTTTATCTTACATGCTACATCATTTAAGAGCTATTGGTCAGAAATATGAGAAAGAAGATTTTTCTGCTGCCAATATGGGCAAAAGTTCTAAAGCATAAAAATGAAATACCTGAAATCCAGTTAATGTCCGGTAGTACGGATCGAGCAACAGACTAGCAAGTGAAACCAACTGAGTTGTTCTATCCCAGCCATCACTGGACACCACAAAGGCACGTGTACATGTTAAAATACCAAAATACATACAAGTAAAACTAAAAAGCCAGTATTTTGGGTAAACACCCAAAATACAAAATTTTGATTTTGTTGAGTAGGTAAACAATGTTTATTCCTCTAATTTATCTTCAACACAGCAAATGAGGAATTATCTAGGACTTCCAATAAGAAATCTTTATGATCTATCTTAAAAACAGGAGAAAATGGGAGAGATATTCCTTCTCTATCACTCTCCCTTTCTCAAAGCTCTCTAAATGATGGAGTAAAGAGTCATAATCTTATTTAATTGCACAAGTTCCTAAAACGCCTCAACATCATCTTATCACTCCATCTTAAAGCTTGAGTGTTAGAACTGGTTATGTTCTGCCTCTTAGTCTTCAAAGATTGCTGTAAAAATACCTGATTTTTGACAAAGAGCCCTCCAAATTCAAATATTAAAAACAACAGGCTGGTCACCGTGGCATGCTCACCCAGATTGGCTGAAAAAAATGGCTCTAATTTCTCTCTTTTTTCTCAAAATAAAATAAAAGATGATGCCTGATGAGGTCCTTGAACAATCATTCAAGTCTTGTCAAGTCAAATAGAAAAATCTATATATTTAACCTAACGCTCGTCTCACACACTAATTAATTTATAGTTAGTATGAAATAAAATGAACAAACTAAAAATCAAAACATCAAACTCCATCTCTGATTAGGAAACTGAAATATTGTCATCCATTTCTTACAAAGACCAATAGGGGGAGTTATTTATGACATCAAAAAACTTCTGACCTGCAATGTACAAGCACAGAAGCCGATTCTAAAGCAATTCGTGCAGCAATCCAAGCTGAACCAGCCAATACACTCTGAACATGTATTAACCAACCACTGTCTCCGAGGGTCGATACTGAAGCAGACATACTGCTTAGATTGCCTCCACCCCATGTCCAACCACCATGTCTCTGTCAATAATTTTGGCAAATGGCATAAATAGATGCTTGAAAGACAACATTTACTGAAGTTCAGCAGACACACATTTAAAAAACCTTAACAACTCAATTATTTAAGATATCCACACTTGTAACACTTAAAAAATGACCAAGAATTTGATATTTTTATTTATATAGACTGTTAACTGAGGAAATGACCATGTTCAATATACTGCAAAATAGTAGAGTGGGACAGTCCTAACTCAACGTGAGACGGTGAGAGGAACTGTGAAGTAAATATTCTTCCTAAAACTGCAAACGTTCTTCACAAATGTGTATCAAGCAGGTTGCAGGCTTGCAGCTGACGTCAAAAAGAAAACTTTTCTTCCCACTGAACTTAGTACACACACACACACACACACACACA
>JAXCLQ010000006.1:7392253-7404262 GCA_035584115.1 Cedrela odorata | reverse complement strand
AAAAAAAAAAGAAAAAGGAAAAGAAACTCAACAATGCAGCTCTTCTTTAAGTAAATTACTGGCTTAGTCCGCTATTATCCGAATAGGAGGTCAGATGAAATAAATGCATGCCAGGTACAACATGTTAATAGTTATTGTATGTATCCCAATGCTGTTATTAAAGTGAAACTACCTATTGCACAAGAAGTTCCCAAAGCGACAAGAAAGCACACAGTCCAAGAAATCCACCAGAAAAGCCTGAATCACCAAAGAGCAGAACAGTCAGCAATTGGTTTTCTCTGAAGAATATTAAATAACAAAAAATAAAATAGTTCCCCAGCACATACAAATTTAATGATAAGCTTTGTAACATGAGAAACACATTTCATGTATGAAGAAAATACATACCGACGAGAACTCAAAAGCAAAAGGATACATCCGCAACAGTTGTGAAACACAATCAACCCACTGCAGAACAAATTCACAGATTGGATTATTTATTTAGACAGAAAAACTTATAACACACAACATAAAAAGCTAAAGTCGTCCCATAGTAAGGCCAAAGACTCGCCTCCACTCCCATCGGAAGAGAGAGGGGTCAGGGCCCTCAGGGCATGATGGTGTTTATCCGGGGCCTGAGCAGCTCCTTTTGGGCTTACCAAGTCATATTAAGGTTGGACAGCATTCTTGGGCCCATCCAAGGCCTCTGCAGCCATGTTGAACCACTTGTGTTTTTTGACACAGGTGGGGACTATAGAGGCTGGGCAGCCCCTTTTGTGCCTTACTCCAGAAGATCCATGCAGGGCCTAAAAAATCCCCACTGTTTTTGCTGCCATCAATTCTATGACAACCAGCAGGAAATCAATCCTAGTGAATGCGCCTAGATAAAGATTGTCTTTAACATCATACATGATATAAAGTGGGAACAATTGAACCGCCATCAATGCTATGACAACCAGCAGGAAATCAATCCTAGTAAATGAGCCTAGATAAAGATTGTCTAACAACATACATGTAATAAGGTGAGAATAATTGAACTGACATCAATGCTATGATCACCAGCAGGAAACCAGTCCTTCTGAATCTAGTTAAAGATTGTCTTTAACAACATACATGTAATAAAGTGAGAATAATTGAACTGAATTTAACGATTAGAATTTGATGATTACTGAATTTTGTACATATTGAAGAGGACTCTGCCGCATTAGTAACTCAATACTTATCTAAATATTAATGCAAGCACCTGCAAGAATATGGGAGAATAGTTGTTCTGTCCATGAGAAGAACTAGGAGCTTGAGATGTTACTGAACCAGATGACTGACGCATGGGTGATGGTGGAAAACTCCCAGTAGAAGACTGTCTAGATAATTCAAAAGACATGTCGCCACTTCCAGAAAGTGTTGGCATTCCCATGCGGTCTGAAAACGGATGGCCAAATGCTAGCCAATCTTTTTCAATAAGTGCCTACACCAAGACAAAATATTTCATAATTTAGGCATCACAACTCATTAAATGCATATCTGAAGTGACAAGGCAAATGATATCATGTCAGCATCTAATATGGATATGATAAATAAGAACAATGGAAAAACAACCCTGAAAGAAATTCAATAGCAAGCCAAATTAATCATATTCATGCCAATACTTGGATTCTGACAATGCAAAAGTCAAAAAGGAAAACCAATTGAAGTAAAAGCCAAAGGGCCTCAATGGACCTTGCTGCAATGAATGAGAATTCTCATATTATCTGACATTGGTTTTTTTTTTTTTTGATAAATTGAAAAACTATATCACTCACATTACCTCAGATTATCTTACATGCTACATCATTTAAGAGCTTTTGGGCAGAAACATGAGAAAGGAGATTTTTCTGCAGCCAATAAGGGCTAAAGTTCTAAGCATAAAAATAAATACCTGAAATCCGGCGAATGTCCGGTAGTACGGATCAAGCAACAGATTTGCAAGTGAAACCAACTGAGTTGTTCTATCCCAGCCATCACTGCACAACATAGAGGCATCTCTATACATTAAAATACCAAAATACATACAAGTAAAACTAAAAGGCCAAGTATTTTAGGTAAACACCTGAAATACCAATTTTTATTTTGTTGAGTAGGTAAACAAAGTTTATTCCTCTTCTTTATCTTTAACACAGCAAACAAAGAATTATCTAGGACTTCCAGTAAGAAATCTTTTTGATCTATCCTAACAACGGAAGGAGAAAATGGGAGAGGTATTCCTTCTCTCTCTCTCTCTTACTCAAAGCTCTCTAATGGTGGAATAAAGAGTCACAAAGATTAAACTTAATCTTATTTAATTGCACAAGTTCCTAGAAAACCTCAACATCATCTTATCACTCCCGACTTAAAGCTTGGGTGTTAGAACTGATTAGGTTCTGCCTTCTATTAGTCTTCAAAGATTGAAGTCAGTGATCTTCATGAATATCTCCAGGAGCAGACCTATGTTAAAATACATGATTTTTGGCAAAGAGCCTTCCAAGTTCACATATTAAAAACAATGGGCTGGTCATCATGGCATGCAGACCTAGATTTGCTATAAAAAAAATAACTCAAATTTCTCTCTTTTTGAAAAAAAAAAAATGATGTCTGACGAGGTCCTTGAATAATCATTCAAGTCTTCTCAAGTCAGAAAAATTTATATATTTAACCTAATCCCCATCTCACACAATTTATAGTTAGTATGAAATAAATGTACAAACTAAAATTCAAAACATCAAAATCCATCTCTGATTAGGAGAGTGAAACATTTTCATCCATTTCTTACAATGACCAATAGGGGAAGTTATTTCTGACATCAAAAAGCTTCTGACCTGCAATGTACAAGCACAGAAGCCGATTCTAAATCAATTCGTGCAGCAATCCAAGCTGACCCGGCCAAGACACTCTGAACATGTATTAACCAACCACTGTCTCCGAGGGTTGATACTGAAGCAGACATACTGCTTAGATTGCCTCCACCCCAAGTCCAACCACCATGTCTCTGTCAATAATATTGGCAAATGGCATAAATAGATGCTTGAAAGACAACATTTATACTGAAGTTTAGCAGAAAGACATTTAGAAAAAACAATTCAATTATTTAGGATATCCACACTTGTAACCCTTTAAAAAAATTCAAAGAATTTGAACGGTTATACTTATAGACTGGTTAACTGAGGAAATGACCATGTTCAAGATACTGTAAAATAGTTGAGAGAGATGGTCCCAACTCAACATGAGAGGAACCATGAAGTAAATATTTTCCTAATACTGCAAATGTTGTTCATAAATGTGTATCAAGCAGGTTGCAGGCTTGCAGCCGATGTCAAAAAGAAAACTTTTCTTCACACCAAATTCAGCACTGGTTCAAAACAATCTAAAAAAAAAAAAAAAAAGATTTTCATAGGTCCCAAGACTAACCAAGAATGAAGACATTCTGTCAGATGTTGTGGTGCCATAAGTGTCCAAGTAGTCCCTCAGCCGAGCAAAACTTTCTCGCATTGCATGTATGTTGTCTATCCCAAAAAAGACTATCTAATCACAAATAACAGAAACAGAACATCATCAGTAAACAGTATATAATCAAGGTCAACGAGTAATAGGTGCATTACTGAGCAGCTCAAACCATTGACAGACCTCAGATTGAAAATAATGTGAAGATGACTCTGAACCACCTCCCATAGCCCCATTTGCTAAAGCATTTTTTCTTGGTCTTGCATCAGCAATATATAGCTTCCTGAAAGGAAGAACAAATAGAAGAAACAAAGCTTTTAAAAAGAGTTCTACCTCCTCATATTAAATTTTAATTCAGAGCATAAAATAAAAAGAAGCAAAAGCCAGTACAAGATAATTGATTCTCTAAACTAAAATGCATTACAAAAGGAAGTAAAAGCAATTTCTCATCAAATTAGGTAAATATAAAAAATATCAAACAATAACTAGTAAGGTGTACTCAGGCTCATTAAAAAAATCATGTTCTTGTGGTGATTAGAAAGTGATTCCCCTGGAGAACAGAGTACAAGACCAAAAAATGCTCCCAAAACTTGATGAGCTTTATTCATTGATTATATAGAGCATATGAAGTTACAGTTGTCATATATTACTATAAATTGTATCTGTCATTAGGGAAATTGGCATATAGTACAATGGTTATTCACATTTCAATTGAATGATGTGCATGATATTGTTCAAAGCAGCACTAGAACATTAGAAAGGTCAGCTGAAAATACAAACAAACAACAAAGAAGAATAACACAATAGAAATTACTGAACACAAAAAACAAAAAAGATGAACAAGTATACCTCTGTGCCACCTTTCCACCAAGAAGTTGAGTGCAGAGGGCAGCAACAAGCTTTTCATCAGCATTGCTGTATAAAATGTAGAAGTGTAACAATATACTTTCCTCAGTAAACAATTGAACGTTTTTAAAAGTTAATGTGAATTCACATGCCAAGCCTTGAGCGATAACACAATATTACATTTCTCATAAACATCATTTGTAAACTGCCTCTTTGTGTGTTTTCCAGTGTGCATGTTTTCATTGGTAGGGGCAAAGAAAGCCTATAGTGACAGAACTTCCACATACCTTCTCATATTCATCATAAGGCCAACTAAGGGTTGAGATGAACGAGCAAGAACTGCTCCTGTTCCTATTTTCACCACATACACCGACATAAGTATAGAAATCATAACAAACAAAATAAACAGAATTATAAATTTTCTGCATACCGGGATGACACCATGAAACTACAGGCAATCGACACCTTGCACGAAAGGAGGAAGCCTGGAGCACTTCCTGATCACTAGCACCAGTAATTAAGGAAAGTATTTAGTTGCACAGAAAGTAAATCTTGCAAGAGAAAATACAAAAAATTGGTCTGAAGTGCATTTCCTTCTTCCTTTTGCTGATAAAAAGGATCTCAACTCTTACCTAACGGATTTTGGAATAATCAAAGCAAATGGATAACTCTGACAAAGTGTATAGTTGGAATTTACATCACTTATTCTCCAAAGTTCATTCGACAGTGTAAAGGACCCCTCCTCAATCATGTCCATTGATGCAGAGCAGGATCTTTTTCCAAGTAGACGAAAATACTCATTCAGTAACCGCACCTTAGGGCTAGCATTACTGAATTCGGATGGCCCAGAAGAAAAGGCATAAATATCCCAGATTCTTGCTGGCTTTGTACACTTCACTAAAGCATCATATACAGCATGTCTCTGTAAAATTTATAATTAACTTAGACAATTTACTATCAAAAGCGAGGAGCAAATGGCAGTACTTGTTATGACTAATGCATAATATAATATTTACACCTATAACAAAAATACTAACTTCTTTCTTTTTTTAATTGGAAAAGCAGTAGCATGACTGGTTCTTTGAAAGGAAATTCTACATGATTCTTCATGACTAGACATAAACATGACATATGTTCAGCAACATAAGGGTACAACCAATCTTAACAATAACAATAATACCTCCACAGACTAGGCAACTAAGAAATCATTAGTGTATTATATATTGAGTTCAAAATCACTATGTTGAGAATGAAGTTGGTAAGTCCCACGTAATTGCACCTATCATACTTGAATTACATAAAATCTAATTCCAAAAAAAAAAATCTTGGAGGCCTAAAATGCACAAGAAAATGCACCTTTATTCCAAATTTCATAAATTTCTAACACAATATTTTTCTTTTTCTATAAGAAACAAGAATTTGTAGTAATAAAGAAGAAGTTTAACATATTAAATGGGAAACTTTTTTTTCATTTTTAAAAAATTCAGATTCAATAAATTAAAGTATCGTGGCAAAATTGAAGTACCAAAGCCTTAAAGTCTCCTAATCATATGATGTATCCGGGGAAAATCTACAAACTACTACAGTTTTGCACCATCCAGAATTTAAAGAAATATATTTTTCCCATTCGAACACCCTACAAAAAAAGTTAACCATTGAAAACATTGGCAACCCAGAACAACCTTCAACCCAATACAACTGTGATCTGAATAAAAGGCACACTGAAAAATTCCATTGGCCTCCTTACTCCAATTAAGAATGATAATGAGTGCATATACAGGTAAGCAGACATAGGCACTCAGACGAGTGAGCATACCAAATCTTAAGATCTTTCCAAAAACTTACTGTATCCATATAAGTCTTCCCCTCCCGTAATTCATTAGATGACAATAGAAACTATGTCATTCCACAAAGGATTCATCACATTCACAATTTCCGTCAGCAGAGCTCTTACCAACTATCCCTGAATTCTCCCCTTTTCATACAATGAACGCCAAATGAAAATTTGCAATTCAGAGTGCATTCAACTGATTACTAGTTTAAACATCAATTTTGGAAGAGTAACAAACCCTAAATTAAAGAAATTGGTAGTAAAATTGCAACAGGAGTTCCTTTCCAACCTGGTTGCTACTTTTAATCTCTTCAAGCTACCAAGGAGCTTTGGACCAAATCTTGGCTAAAGTTTGTCTAAAACATAAATAATTTAGCTAGATGGAATCTTTCCCACAGGCTATTCATTTGTGGTACGTACTATTTAAGCAATTTACCCTCTAGAAACCCAATGCAAAAGCCTCTTACATGCATCTTATATAGTTCGATGGCTAAAAAAATGCCATTCATATCAATCAACAATGTTAGATACTATTAGGCATATGAGCATAATACATAAACAGGTAAATACAAGAAGTATTGACTGTTACAATTGACCTGCTTTGTTCTAGGGCAGAAACCAAAGACAATAATTCTCATATCTTTGCCTGCAAAACATAAGAAGAGCCATTACTATCTTCACAAAGAACCAATCAATTATTAAACCAACATTCAACCTTTTTACACAATCTACAAGAAAAAGTATAGAAAAGGTTAGAAAAGACTGTTGGAGTGACTTTACACTAGAACAATATACAAGACAAAATAACCATAACTAATTAGCAATCATGCAACCACCAACACCGTAACTATGAATGCAGATTTAGAGAAGCTCGTAGTATGGATAAATGCATGGAATCATATCTTAACACAAAAGTCATACTGATGATATGCATTCGGTCTGATACACTAGTCAATGGAAATATAGTAGTGGATGACAAATTTGATAACTAGGATTATTCATGATGATTGGTACATTAACTCCACACAAGACAGATTGATATGGTGAAACCAAGTAAAATAAAATAAATTAAAGAACAAACTGTTAATAAAACATGCAAAATATCTACGTAAGAAACATGTCAAACTTGATTTAATAAGAATCCTCAAATCCTTTAACTACATATCCTACTGTCTAAACAATACCGTCAAATGATTTCCATAAGTTAAGCACAAATGATAGATATTTAGCCAATAAAAAACTGAGATCCATAAGGTTGCACAGAAGATAATACTTCAGAAGCATACCAATGACTTGGAGAAGTCGCAGGGAAGAATTCTTGTCAGTTTGACGAGGGGCTGATTGAATCTTTACAGCCTACACACATCCGTCAGAGCTATTACCATAAACATATAAATACTCCACATTCACATAAACATATATTCAAAAGTGAGCACTAACATTGAATAATCAAGCCACTAGACAATTTAATAACTGATTTATATTCACAATGTACAAATCTGATCCAAAGAATAATCGGACTGAATTATCACATTTTAAGAGAATCATCATTCTACATAACATGGCCATCAGCAAAATAATGGTGGGCCAGGGATCAAAGTAGCAAATGTTATCATGTGAAGGTTCTCTCAAGTATCTCTCTCATTCTATGTCATCCATCATAAATATACCTAAAGAGCCACATGCAAGACAGTGAAAGTTCTTTCCTACTCTTGGATGCTGTTGACAAACTAAGATCAAAAAACAAAAGACATACGGACACACTTCTTGCTCAGGTATTTGGGCACTCACATGTGGATACAACCCAGTCCTACAAATCAACAGAGACCTGCAAGGTGTATTACGAATTCAGATTGAAACCAAACTTCAAAGAAAGACAAAGATATGTAAGATGTGTAATACATAAAGAAGATAATCATTTAGCCTCTTTAATTCCAATGCATGCGAGGGTAGACCAAAAAAACAAACTTTTGTATTTTACAACCCAAAACTTAACCTTTTCTCACACCATAGAAAACAATAAGATCCCCAACCATTTCGACCAAAATTCCTACCAGTGGCTCCACAATTTCTTGCATTACAATTTTAAGGCTTTAGGCAAGATGCAAGCATCACAATGGTGTTTTAGTAAACCCAAATGAGAATATCTTTCACCTTCTAAATTCTAAAATCACAATTTTTCCTACACCACAACCCTCCATCTAAGAAATTGTAGGCAGGCTAATGCTATTTTGCTAGTGTTGTCTCCTATTAGATCCCCCAAAAGCTCATCCCATGTGTTTCACTACCCTAGCACCTGAAAAATACCATTATTTCCTGCATGATTTTTATTCTTAATTAATTCATTGGTGGAGAACAGAATAAATCCTCCAACTCACATCTTAGCAAGGCTAAAAGCAACAAAAATCTTAATATGACTAATCCTTTTGCATAAATTCAACACCTATCATCCAAATCCTGCTAACTGCAGAAATCAGCTCACCCTTGCACTGCATTTCTGTCTGGCTGAAGCACCAAGAATCACAACTATATGCAAGAATTATCATATCAATTCTGTCCCTCCAATTCTGTCAAAATTATCCATGAAAATTCAATCAAAATTGTCCACGAAAATTCAATCTCCTTCAAGAGAACTTCATAGACATGCTTGCTGTGACATTTCTCCCACTCAACTGAGAAATCTGGACTACAATTTGCCTCTTCAAAGCACATCAGTTGAGATTCTATTGTCATGCTAGCTTCTCACACATCATCCGCTTCTCATGAAGCAAGCTAGTCTTCAAAACCTAAATAGAACCTCATCAAAAGATTTTCATGTACTGAAGACAGAAAAGGGATAAGCTTAAAGCTTGCTACAGCACTAGCTTAAAAGTTATGAATAGTTGACACAGACTTACAATTCTGCTTACACTGGGCATCGGGCTTTCGCCTCCCATGCGTTATGCATCAGCAAAAAGTTTGTGAAATTCAAAGAGCACCCATCCTAACCTACTCTTAAGAATCTTAGTCCCCAACAAAAGTAAAGATTTGGACATATAAGTAGTTAGTCCGAACAAGGTTTAATCCTACATACTGCCAACTGCACTATCATGTATTTCACAACTTCAATCTCATGCCTCCTCGTAGCATTGAGCACATAAGGACTCTATGGCACACCCAAATACATCCCAATTTTCATCAGTATTAGAAAACAAACATCCAGCTTTCCTATCAAGCTTCTCCATCAGTTAAGCAGTGACAATCAAACCCCCAAAAAATTTACCATTGGTTGCACTTTGGCTCCTTAAAACGTGCTTGAAAACAAGTTAACCTATGAGGGAAAATCGAGCTTGAAGAAAAAATCTACCACAATCTCTTGCAGGAAAAAGGACTCCTGGATCTAGACAAGGATAAACATAAAAGTTGATTGAGGGAAGTTTTGTCTTGAATGCAACCATGTCACTGCTTCACAAGAATATCATGGTGGTGGATAACCAGCAGAGCAGACAGAGATAAAGGGTATGAAAGAAATTAACTGTTCGAATTACAAAGAGAACAGTACATGGGGGCAGACTTGGTCAAAAAAAATTTCCAGGATAGGTTTAAATGAAATAATTTCCTACAGTAGTTACCATAATAAAACACAAGCTTTACAAGGAGAAAGGGGGAGAAAGGGTTACTGAAGTAAGATCTTACCATTTTGTTGAACTTTTCAATAGTTCCCAGTGGAATTGTGCCAAGTGCAATGATATCTCTGGTTCCTTCACTCTTGTAATAGGGAAATCAAAATGTCAATCAGTATATGGAGGATAGAACAGGTTATAAGAAATAAATATACAAGGACTGATCACACATCCTGCAAACAAAAGATGACAAATAGGATAACATGTCCATTTTTGTTACTATCACCAGGCCACCATAGCACTATCAAAATGGCCATCACAGCACTAACAAAATAATGCTCCCCAATAAACTCTGATACTGAAGAGAAAATTCATGTCTCTTCTGAAATTCCCAACCGCTTGTTCATTTCCTCTTTTTCTTCTCAGTGTTCTCAAGATAAACCTTACTTTACTTCTCATCATAATGCATCCATTACACGAAACAACTTGATATTATAGAAAAACAGATCAGTAAAACACAATGAAAGCTAACTAGACTCACATGATGAATGTAATAGTGAAATGCTTTATTATTATATTATTATATTAGAAAGTGGAGACATTTGGTTTACGTTTTGTCCTAATATAATTTATTTTATTAGATAAAGTGAAAACATTGAAAAGGGAAGGGTCCATGTGTTAGCTACATGCAATTGAGCCTAAGGAAAATTTTGCCAAGTATGGAATACATGTAGTTTGTTAAAGACTTGTGGCAGAACAAAAGGAACCCATGGCTATCAATTATTGGCCTTGTTTTTTTTTAAAAAAAAAAAACCTAAGCTTGCTTTTAATTATGGGTTTTGCTATTCAAAATCAAATTTTGATTTAGGGAGAACTTTAAGCCGAGAGGAATCGAGAGAAACCAAGGCTGAGCTGAAAGAGGGGACTAGGGAGAAGAAAAAAAAATGTGTTTAATTGATTTGTCTTTATATTCGAAAATTAGAGATAAAGTAGAGGGCATTGGTGAAGAGGGAAAAAAAGCCAAGAAAGAAGAAGAAGGGGGTAAGAAAAGATTTGAAACTTGATTTATTTTATATGAGGATTAGTACTTAAATTGATTTCAGTTTAGTTATATATTAATAATTTTCCTTGTAGTTTGAGAAAAAATTTGAAATTTGAAAGAGTTTTAATTGACATATGAGGTAGTGTATCTGTACAATTTGATGATTTTTCATGGTTGTTTGAGTTGGCAAAATTATAGTTAAATCTGAAGTGGTTGCTGAGAAAAGGATAGAAAATACTTGATGATACCAAGTTTAGAAATTTATAACTTTGTATATAGAAGGAATAAAATTTTGAAATTTTGCAGATTGTTAGCAGACATGTGTAATTGTTTAGTGTTAAAATTTTAGAATTTTGGAGTTCATTAAGGAAACCAGAATTTAAATGTTTTCTGTTCTTGATTGTGAAATACAAGTTTTTCAGTTATGACCTTCAGACATTTAGAAATTCATAACTTACGAGATTGGTTGTACAAAATTACCAAATTTTAAGGACTCATAATAGACATGATAAGTTTTATTTTGATATAAGTTTTGTTAAATTTGGAGTTTGTTTTGGCTTTCAAATGTGGGAGTAAATATGTTTCAAATTTTTGGAAAAATGAAATTTCCTATTTTAGTATATGAATATGTTTGGAATTTGTTTAGGAAAGAGGTATGAGTACATTGAGTGATAATTTTATTCATTTCATAATCCTAGGTTATGAAATTATTTGGAAATGGAGAATCTAATTTTGTTTATTTGAATTATTAAATATTATTGTTATTCTATTTAGGAGGTGATCCTAAGAACAGAAACAAATCAACAAAAGTATAAAGCGACCAATTATTTGAATTTCGAGGTAGGTGGTTATATGTAATTGGAACGATTTTGGTTTTAAAAGCAGGGCATTTATTTTATTTAAAATTTAAACACATGCGTATAAAATTTTTGAATATATGTATGTGTTGACACAATTAATTATTTGCATGAATTCCACGTAACTATTCGAGAAAATGAAATTAATTTTCCATAATTTTATTGAAAATTTTAAAATGTTATTGTTTTTATTATTTGAGCAATATATTGAATTTGAAATTATATAACCATGTTTGGTTAAGCACTGGTGACTTTGGACGTGATTTCTATCTCGCGGTGAAAGTCCGTAAATAGGAAATCAAGTGGGGTGACAATCCTTAGAAATAATGTCTCAGAAGTACGCATGATATTAATTAAGTTGTGTATGATAAAATAACAATTATTTTGTTTATCTTGTTT
>JAXCLQ010000006.1:7370500-7383286 GCA_035584115.1 Cedrela odorata | reverse complement strand
TATATATATATATATATAGATTTCAAATAAAGTCTTATAAGTTAGTAAAAAAAAGAAAATGGCATAAAATTTACTTTTGACTCTAAAGTTGAATTTATAAAAGCTTACTTTAAATATTTTTAAAAGGTTATAAAATTTAGACGTGTGAAAGTTGATCTCTCAAATCTAACTCACTATGGTATTTTGAAGCATAATTAAGTATTTTTAATTATTTTTAACTTACCGTTCTGTAAAAATAAAATAAATTAATTTTTAATGCTTTTTTTCATAATCTATTCTTTTATTATATAGTATTAGTATGTTTTGAATTACCAATAGAGCTGTTAAATCAGTCTCGTATTCATTTTCTTCAAGTAATTAGTAAAATTTAATAGGACTAAAAACATTATATATCAACAAAATGACAATGTCTTTTTGTTAATTGGTCATATGTATCAAAATTTGTTAAATAGTGTCATAATATAAATAAAATAAAGATCAAGGACTTTAATGCAAACTCTCGAAAAGGATAGATCCGTCACAATCATTAATGGCAAGCACGCGGAAACTAGTCGTTTTACATAATTAACCCCGCTACCTAGCACGGAGTTTTATAAATCCGCAATTCGGGCCGGACCAGATAATACGGACAGTCCAACAAGAAACAAAAACAGCCAAAATTTGATCCGATCGAGGATCCGGGAATCATGCCGGTTTTTTTGTGCCTTAATTATAGACAATAAGCCCTAGTTAATCTCATTTGTTTTCTTAATTGTACTTAAGGAATGTAATAATGACTCTTTGACTTATTTTGACCAAGTAATTAAACAAAATTAGAAAATATAATTTTTTTTTAATGAGTCTTTGATTTTGATTTTTTTGGCTTCTTTTATTGAAAAAAATTAAGAAAAGCTTTAGGAAAATTGTCAATTTTCTTAATCATAATTAGGAATAGTCAATTGAATGTTTGATTTGATTTTGACTAACTAATAAGTATAATTAGGGTTCCTTTAAAGTGAGTGTTAAACAACCTTCATATGCTTATTGTTTAAGATAATACTCCATTACTAATATTCTACAATTGTTTAATGATGACTACTTGATGAATGTTTGACCAATAAGTGTGACAATTTGGTATCTCTCTTCTTTGTGTACGCAACATAAAGTTTTGATTCATGACACTTTTCAATAATAATAATTCATTATTATATAAAAAAGTACCTTTGAGATTAATTTTATTAAAAAATAATTATTCGAGAAAAAAATATTTCTTTAAAAAAGCTACTCAATAAATGTTTTTTTTTAAATAAATTACAATTTTTATTTTTCTAATTTTAATTATACCAATAGACCAAAAAGGGAAAAAAAAAGTGTTATTCTTTTAAATGATAAATTTAGATACTAGACTTTTAAATAAATTAACGAATTTAAATAACATCGTTCTGATTGATATTAGAACTAAACTTTCATAGAAAATTTTAAAATATGTGACATTAAAGAAATTGATTGTAATATTTAAATTTTGAACATATGTTTATAACCCTTATATTTTTATTTAATTTATAAATATAAAGTTAAAATAAGGGTATTTCTCCAAAACATTATGCTCTAGTTTAATGGCTTGAAAGTCGCATTGTAAAACATCATTGGCTGAATGAAATCTAGAGGAATGCATCCAAATGCTCCAAACAATGCCATGATGTCTCCTAAGAACGTTAACATTGCGGCAATAGTCTTGAGGTGATCACGGAGAGTGACCAGAATATCAGCCTTGGTATGACATTCCGGATAGAGAATTGATCCATCTTAGGATTTGCATACCATTCTTCGTATTTGCTAACTATTTTTCAAACATTTCAATTAATTGTTGGTTGCAAGTAGATCTACAATAAAATAAAATTACAGTAGGATGATATTGATAAACATATTTCATATCATTCTCAATGTGTAAGTAAGAGGAATCCTAAGTTTAATATACCAGAAAATACGTGGGAACACGATATTAAAAGGACCAAATATGTGAGAAAGAATAAGTCTAAATATTGTTAAAGAAAATAGTAGAGACAGAATATTAGAAAGACCAAATACGTGAAAAAGAATAAGTCTAAATATTGTTAAAGAAAATAATGAGATTTTGTTTGATCCTAAATTTATGTTTATTTGCTTTCTTTACATGTTAAGTTGTGTCTATTTAAAGTTGGTAGTTATTGATTATGAGAGGAAAAAAAAATAATTCTTTTATTTTTATCGATTAACTCTCACCAAGAGGACATTATCTTTTTTATTATTGAATTCTAATTGGAAAGTATTATTCTATTATTTGTTGAATTCTATTTGATGTCATATTTTTATATTAATATTCATCAAAAAAATTAATATTTTTTTCCTAATCTGAACTCCCTTAATATTTTTTTTTAAGTGTCTTTTGATACATGAGTATTTTTAATCTTGCACAGTCAATATTTACAGTTTTTTATTATGTTCTCGTTTAGTAACTACTTAACTGAGTATATTTACTCAAATCAAAAGAGAAAAATTATAATCAGTGCTAGAATTGTTGGCATAGACTGATTGCCAAATGCCCAATACCCAGATTGCCAAATGCCCAATACCCAGGTATCTCAATGCTGTAATATGTGGTGACTATCACACCATAGCATATGCATAAGCCTTTGAACATCTTCCCCTTTACTAGGGGTGCTATAGTTGCCTGCAAAAATGGCAGATTTTCCTTGCCATTAGCTCTCTTTAATCACCTTGATTGAATTGTATTAGTGCGTAGTGAGAGATGAAAGAAAATCTTCAAGAGTTCGAAGTTTGAATTACTGCAAAATATGTAAATGAAGTGAAACGGAGAACCTGTATTTCTGGAATAATTCCACTGGCATGTGTAGTAAAAATGATTGAAATACCATTAAAAGCACCAAAAATGCGATTAACTTGAGATCCCTCTGTAGAGTAGTCCCTATCCGGCGCATTCATGGAATTTCCTGAGAGATAAATTAAAGAACCACATGCATAAAATTACACAGATTATATATGTAGACACAAACTTGTTCACTTGATTGTGTTTGTGATCTTTTTACCAATGTAGATGGAGCCGGCAGAGACGCAGGCGCTGTAAGCAAGACAGAGAACTAAGGAAACAAGATTGATGTGTCTGAGAGAGTGGAAAGATGGCATTTGTGCAAGAATTAGAGGTACAAAGGCCAAAATTATTATGAATTGGTAGAGCTTCATAGTTCCATTTGAATGGTAGAGCAAGTATACGAACGGCTAAAATTGTTAGAAAGGTAAATTAGATGAAGAAGTTAATGAGATGATTTTGATTGGCAAAATTTTTGGAAATTGTATAAGACCTTGAGGCTTTGCCCTCCAAGAAGAGGACAAGCAATTACATCAATATAGCATATTGCATATTGCAAATTGCAGTGGCCCAACAAAAAAACTTGCTCCATCCAGGTCCTGTCGAGTTAAATCAGGTCCTGTCAAGTTAAACTACGGCATACTGCAAATTGGTGAGGCGTTCACTTGTCAAATTATACCGAAATTTGGATTTCCTAAATATTAAATGTTAGCAGGGATGGATTTGGTAGGATATTTTATATATTTGATACTACCCAACTAAAAAGATAGTAGATGAATTCCAAATTTAAAATTATATAATTGAAATTGATTTTGATGTTTTGAGTATCCGAAATTTTTTAATCAAGAGATTTAACGATTTAACTCATATGGTACAATAATCAAGATCTTCGGTCATCTAGTAATTTAACAATAATACTAGAAATACAAAATCTCCAACATATTTTAGCTATACAAACTAACGTGTTAGCACTATGTTAAGTTATGTATGCTAAGCAAAATGTTTCCCGGGATGAATTAATTGTTTTGCTGAAGGTGAGGCAAAAGGGCAAAATTACGTTACCTAGTAGTACTACTAACCTAAAATGTCTCTGGCCATGTCTCTAAAGGGAAGCTGACGCTTGCCATGTTGTTCACGGTGTTCCAAAAACGGAGAGAAGAATGAATGCATAGAAAGTTACCAGAGCTGCAAGAATCAAGCATAGAACTTCAGGAACCCAGCCGAGCAACGCCAGAGAAAAGGAAGACTGAAAATTACAGGGCCAACAATTGATGTTGTCAAATGATATCTGCAGTGCAACCATGACCCTGTAACCAATTCAAAATTCCAATAGACCAATCAAAAATCTTCTGTATATAGACAAGAAGGCTTTAGAAAAAATTTCAGAGAATGATCTTAAACGAGAAATAGGATCATCTCCCGATGTGAAATATAAACGTAGAATTCAGTCCTACTCAGTTCACTAACCTCTTGACTTGAGGACAAACAAAGCTCCAGCATTAAGCTTTTCTGGAGAATCCAAGATTCCTATTTCCTTTTCAGTTGTAGACTAATCCGTGGAGCCTGGAACAACAGTTCCCATATCTCCTGCTCTCTATGTGTTATTGTCTTAGAGTTGTGAGCAGATAGCATCGGTGAAATGAAAAATCCAGCGACTGGGAAATGAAGATTAATATGGAGTACTGACTTTCCAGGCACAGTCTAGTCAACTGGTCATCTTCGACAGCTGAAGATTATTATATATTCGTGCAAGATTCCAGCTTGAAAAAACAAGCAGAAAGGAAAAATTGGATGTCTTTTTCAGTGACAAGATGTTGATGCAGTGCAAGATTTTTACTGTTAGTTGAAAACTGTATTGGTCTTCCGTTGAGGAAAAGACAGCGTGCAAGGTAATCTAGCCGAAATATTTATATTTACTTGAATGTTTATGAATTTCTCAACTGTTTACTTGTCTTTTATGATCTTTTAAGCAACAGACACAGGATTTAAAGAGTGGTGTTTGGTTTGGATATATATCAGCAATGGAAGTCAAATTATTCTGCTTTATTTAACATATAGCAATTCATGTGGATGGATCTCACTCCAAACTCTTCAGATTTACGACTTCAAGAATGGCCTCTCCAAACTCAAATTTTGCTTGGACCTAGTTTCTACGACCCGTCTTGCGACCCGTCTTGAACTTGAGGAGGGTAGTGTTAAGAGTTAAAATAGAAAATAACTTATGCCATTATTATTATTATGTCTAGTCTTATTAGGATATGATTTCTTATTATAATAGTATTGTGACTTCTAATTTGTTTTGGTTTTTCTTTTATCCTATATAAAGACTATATTCTATGTATTTATTAGAAAATTTTTGTTTACCACTATCTTAGAGAAAACCTTAGAGATACATCAAACTGATTGTTTTTTTAGGGTGCAGGTGCTAATTGGTTCAGTTTGTAAAATCTCGGATTGAAATCCCGGTCACGCCATGATAGAGGAGGAGTTTACATACACGTTAAGAAAAATGAGACAGTAAGCCTGTCACTTGTGCAGGAGTTATTTGGCAATTTGTTGCACTCTCAATACAAGTATGCATAAAAAGAGTTGCCTCAATCCATATACTCGGCTCCAAGAACCTCAATTCAATTTCTCGTGTTTCCATTTGTTTGCATTGATCAAATATATAAAAATATCAAAGTTCGAATTTGATGTATACGTGTGAGGTTTATGATTCTCTTGACGGATTAAAATCTTATCATCACACGTTTGCGAAGAAGCTGTACATGTTAGCATCAAGAACTATCTGCCGAACTGAGGATATTGCTCCCAACACCCCCAAGACTGTAAAGATTGTCGCAATCAATGTGTTTCCCCAGAAAATTATTCCCTGATTGGAGGGCTTGAAAGTGACATTGTAGAAGACCATTGGCAAGACAAAATCTAGAGGTATGAATCCAAATGCTCCAATCACTGCATTGAGGTCTCCGAAAAATGGAAACATCGCAGCAACAGTTGTGGCGATGACCACAGATAATGACCTGAAAAATAGCCTTGGTACAACATTTCGGATTGAATATTGGTCTATCTTCGCATCTGCAAATTTCTTTTCGAATGCTTCATTTGTTGGTTGCAAGTAAACCTGCAATGACTTGAGCAGTTTAGTGAAAACAAAATGCACAAAATTGAACCAGTTAATATATTCTTTCAGCAATTGTTGCTACTGGATGGCAATAAGCAAGTCTTACAACACTGACAGCTGCTACTTGCAAGAGTGTAAAAACAATGGTCATCAAGAGAACCCAAGTAGGCAACAAAGGATTCTCCTCAACAATGAAATTCTGTAGAACTGTTCCTGGGGCCTGATTATTCCCAAATGCCCAATATCCGGAAATTGCAACGCTGAAAAATGTGGAGACTACAACAGCATAACACACACATAATCCTTTGAACATTTTCCCCTTGACTGGTGGTGCTATAGTTGCCTGAAGACAAAGGATTTTAGAAATTTAGTTCACCAAAGCAAAGATATATGCAAGACTTTTAGTCTAACTTGTAGTCAACTCCACCAAGATCATAAGTAATAACTTGCATATTTGGTTTGAATTCCTGTTCCAAATTTTCACTTAGTAAACAGAAGGGTATATTCACAACCTGTATCTCAGGAATAATTCCATTCCCATATGTAGTAGCGATGATTGAAATAGCAGTAAAGGATCCGAAGATTGGATTCTCTCTGCTTCCTTTAATAGAATAGTCTTTTGCAGGCGCGTTCTTTGAATTTCCTGCAAGGGAATTAATCCTTATAAGAAAAGGATTTATTTTGGGTTCACAAATTCATTTGACGCATTTCTTACCTACGTATATGGAACCAGCTGTGGCACAAGCACTATAAGCAAGAGCAAGGATTAGAGAGAAGAAATTAATATGCCTCAGATTGTGGAAGGATGGAATTTGTGCCAAGATTAGCATTAGGACTCCAAAAATTACAACAAATTGGTAGAGCTGCATTGTTCTGCTTGGGGTAGAAAGCAAGTATATACTCTGCCAAAAGAAAATCATTGAATACAATACACAAAATTTTACCAAGTTCATATCGCACTCTCTAGCATATATAAGTCAAATTAGGAAATGAAAACAGCTCGAAAAACAGAACAAAAGAATTCAATATCAGCTTATTGGGAACTGACCTTCATGCTCTGCCCTCCCAGAAGAATGCAAGCAATAACAGCTCCATAGCATACGCCAAACTGAATTGGACCTACAAAAAATCTGTCCCATCCAGGTCCTGTAGGTGTGAGGCAAGAACATATCAAATAGTAATATTCACTGTAAAATCTCTTACAACATTAGAATCTAAAGTCAAGTCTAATAATAATTACCGACCTAAAATATCTCTCGCCATGTCCCTAAAACGAAGCTGACGCTGTCCAAGCTGTGCGTGGTGTTCCAAAACCAGCGACAGAAGGTTATAGGAATAAAACGTGGCCAAAGCTGACACAGTCAGGCACAGAACGCCGGGGAACCAGCCCATCAAAGACAGCGCCAGCGGAAGACTTAATAGTGCTGGAGCTACAATAGATGTTGTCAAATGATATCCAGAGTGTAACCATGACCCTGCCATAATCAAAAGCACTTCACTTATAATCTCTTTACATAACTAGATAAGATGATTAGAAGTTAAGAACCCATCAACGATCATCTAGAACATCTTCTTTTTATCAAATTATACCTCTGGATTTAAGCACGAAAAGAGCTCCGGCATCGAGCTGTGTTTGAGAATTGAGCTCTTCTTCCTCTCTTCGAGTTGCGTCCATTGAATTGGGAAGGTTGGTTCCCATTTCTTTTGCTTTTTCATATTCTTTTTCTTTTTTAAAGAAATCCTAAATATAAAAGGGTTAGATTCCAAATTCTATGAATGATAAGAAGAATCTGCTCAAATTTAAAATCAAAGAAACGGCATAGTTTTTGAATTTATAAGGATACTCTTAACTGTGGACAAAACAAGGAAGCAACCTCTGCCGGCTACAAGTGAAGTAGTCACTTGTCCTTAATGCTTATACTGTAACAAGTAACAACAGAATATTTAATTTTGATATGTAGTAGGGAAAATAAATAATGATGGTAATTAAGAAAAATAACACAAAAGATAAACGAAAAAAATAAATACAACCATTCGTTTGTATTTATACCTCTCAAATATGTCAAGTATCACTTTAATGTTAAAAAATGACATATAATCTTCAAATGTGTCACATATCACTTTAATATTAAAAAATGACATATAATCTTTAAATGTGTCACATACTACTTTAATATTACTTTAATATTAAAAAATGTCATATACCCTTCGAACAAAAACGACGTAATAATTTTAAGAAATTTTTATTAATTAATTCTTTCCACTCAATTATTAGCATATGAAAATTCGAAATGAAACTTGTCTATAATACTATATTAAGTATAATCATTTAAATTTATGAATAAAACATTAGTAATAATATTTAAATTTTAACCCAATCATTTTATATCACAAATCTTAAAGTTTCATTTGCCATTTTCCAAGAACATTAAGCATGAACATCTCTAAAATGCATCACGAGAAAGTTATATATATATATATATATATATAATAACATTACCTATTCATTTTTTAATATAGTTCATAAAAAAATATTATAATTAATTTTATTTTTTTTTCAAAAAGGGGTGCAATCAGGAAATAATTGAGGTGCATTTAGTAATCCTCGTACACGTATAATCCATTCAAAGCCCATAACAAGCCCAATTGTCCGTGTTAATTACAGGACTAAACTACCCTTAATACTCCTCCAAAATACCTATAATGCCACTGATCCCTCACCTCCAACGTATACATAAGCGGTCACAGACCAAACCGCGAACCGCCGTCTTCCCTTTCACTTCAGTTCCAAGACGAAGTTTCCATTTTATTTCGCCTGTATATACAATAACCGCACACAGATTTACAGACATATTTAATATTTCCCAATTGTTATTTTATTTTCTTGTTGAGATGACGAAAGGAGATGATGCAGTGAGGAGAAAGAAGAATAAGGTAAGGAGAAAGAAACTAAATAAAAAAGAGTCTTATAATATTTCTGCTCGTGTCGCCGCCATTATCGCCGCCAAGAAACGACGCATGTCTGGTAAACGGCGCCAGTGCCAGGTACTTTGATTTGCCCTGGAAAGAAAAAACAAAGTTCATTATATGTAGAACCCATCTTTTATTATTATTCGTTTTCTTGTTTTTATTAATGTTTATTATGATTATGGGTTGCTTTTGGAGGATTTCGTTTATGGGTTTTGTGTAAATAGCTACAGCAATGGGAAGTCTTGTATGAGAATATGTATTTGATGATGTATGAATTAAGATACATATTTTTGTAAGCAAGACTGTTTTTTTTTTCTTTTTTACCTTATCTTTCGGGTTGATGTAAAGTTACAGTTGTTAGTTTTTTTTTATTTTGATGATCAAATTCGATGGTCTTATCCTGTAGCATGGAATTTAATTCATGAGGACTGAGTAGTGTGTAACTTGCCTCTGTGCTCGTGGAGCAAGAGCAAGGACATTCTGTGTTGAAATTATTGCTGATTGAGAGAGATTACTAGAATTGACAGTGAACTGGATATTTTTAAAAAAAAAAAATTAGAGGGAAAATCTGGATTGTTTATTCTTTTGTTTTCATTATGTATATTGAAGCCGCGACTTTGTAGTTTGCTCACCGAATGCTACTCTGTGTATCAATTATGGGAAATGTATGTTTCATAATGCAAATTTCTCATACATGACATTATGCTATCATTATATTGCAGGGGATGTGTTTTAGCCTTCCTACCCTTGACGATCCTTTCAATGACAGGCATGGTAAAAATGAATTTCAAACAAAGGAAGCCAAGAAGAGAAAACCTTTGCGTGCGGATAAGAATGCATCTGTTAAGGGTAAGAGTGCCCCTTCAAAAAAAGGAACTAAAAGTGAGAATAATGCCAAAGCAGGTCATCTAGAACAGATAAATGATAAGGTAATAGGTTTAAGAATCTGCAGGAAAATTCAATTACATCTATTGACAATGCGGGGAAGAGAAGTTCTTCTAACTCTGGAAGAACAAAAATTCAGTTGAACGGAAACATTTGTTTCAATGGTCATCAAGGACAAGCCTGTGAAAACTTGGATTTTCCGTCAAAGTATCTTATACTGTGCTTAAATGCTGTAGAAAATGCATTGCGGTGTGATGGTATCTACAAGTTTGAGCAGGAAAAACCTTTGTTTGTCAACCCTTGGGGAATTGAGTTTTGGAAATGTTATTTGTCTGGAAAGGATATATTGGAGACAAGTGGTTCTTCTTCTACCATAGAGCAAATTGCATGGATGGTTTCTACGGCTGCTGATAGTATTGCAAGAAACGATAAAGAAGGCTATTAATTCACCAGCCCCTTCCTTTTGTTTCTTGTACCATCTCAAGAGAAAGCTGTCAAGGTTCTTAAGCTAATTTCTTCTTAGCATTTTCGTCCTTTGTTGTTTATTGCAATTAATTTTGGAAACTCTTTTAAGGGTAATATTTTGTGCTACAGTTGGTTGAGTTTTCTGAATATTTACTATGGACCCATTTCGAAATAAAACAAATAAAGGGATGGCGTGGCTTCTCTTTCTTCCATTTTGGCAATTGTAAAATTGATAGATAAATAAATATATTGAATTTAGTGTTATTTTATTTCCATGTATTGACAAACTCTCATTTTTGTTCTAATTTTGATTGAAAAAATGATTTTTACTTTTGTGCTTTTATATAGTTACTTATTATGCCATCTATTTGGTTGCTTAATGATTTTCCCTCAATTGTTCTCAGGTACGCTCAGTGTGCAAGCCTTTGAAGGCACTTGGAATACATACAGTGAGTCTACACCCTGGTGCTGCCATAGATCACCAGATTAATGGGTAATTATATGCTCCAAATCTGCACTATGTATTTTAAGAGTTTGATGTTAATCATAAGAAGCAACATAATCCTGATGGTAGACAAGCTGCCTATGCCTCATGTCATGTGTACACACACAAATGCAGATGTGCGCGTGCATATATGGGAAAGGATACGTTTTTACCTATTCTTTTAGTGTGTAACTTTTTTCACATACATATATATGCCCGTAGTTGTTCATAGTGCACCTTCATACTGTTATTATTATGATACGAGCCTCGTTTCTTGTCAAAAGAAGCAAAAATGATAGTTCACCTTCACAGCATATACTTTCTACTGCTTGAAATGATTTGTATTTAAGTTTTATTTTCTTCTTTCCATTTTTCGTTGAAAAGTTTCTTTGTTGTGTAGCTTGAAGAGCTGTGAGCCTGAGTTTCTTGTTTCCACACCTGAGAGACTTCTTGAGCTTGTTTCCTTGACGGCCATCGATATATCTGGGGTCTGCTTGCTGGTACTTTTTTCACTATTATCTATATTCTGAAAAATTAAATACCTGTTGGTTAATAGTTTAGTATTGTTCCCTTTTTGTCCTTATCCCTTGTTTATGCTTTTTGCAAACATGCAAAAACAACTGAATGACAATGTTAAAGTTAACTAGTAGTTATTAAGGGGTAATTTTCCATACATTTTCATTATCATTTTGATATTACCTCATAAGCATTCATAGTAGTTTGCTGTTCCCAGTGGAAATTGAACTTGATTGGTGTGATTTCTTGATGCCATCTTGAAAAATTCTCTCATTGCAAGTAATATAGCTCTTTATACTAGAAAGTCAGAATGCGTTGTTGCCTGTTTCAGCATCAGCATAATATGTTTTTTGGAAGCTGTGAGTATTTCTTTTACCTCACACACATACATGTGTCAGTCCTGATTTTGTTGTCCATATAGCTATGTTATTTGTTTAACAGCCATAGACTTTCCCAGGACTGGCAGGGATGTATCGGCTTTGTTCTAGAGCACACAATTTCGAGAATCCCCTGCTAATCAATGTAGGGACTAGGGAAGATGGGCAGTTGTCTTTTAGTTTCAATAGTGAAATTGTCGAGAACTATCTTCCCCACATCACAGTTTCACTATGAGCATTACATGATAAAAATATAATATTCTTTTATATGAACATGTCAGTCAGTCTTGTCACTGACTTTGGTTGTCCTATGTAGTTGTTGCTGACTTGAATGAATTTTTGCCTGTAACTTTCCATCAGTGGTGCAGTTTTGTCATGGTTTGATGTTTTTGTGTTATGTGGGAACAATCACCAGTTTTTATGTGTTTCTTTCCTTAAAAAATGGAGTAATTTGGTGTCATTAAAAAAAATTATCAAATTCATCCAGGAAGTTTAATTCCCTTGTTTCTTGTGAAAAGTTTTGGAATGCATGAAATATTGTCTATCTTTGTGTTTGAGTACAGTTTCTTAATGTGTCCATGGTGTGTGTGAGTACTCCAATATCATATTGAACTGTCAATTTGGTTGTTCTTGTTCCATTGAATTGTTTAGTGAAAGTTCAAAATTTGATGGCCTTGAATGTCACAAGCTTATTTAGTTGCACTCTTTTGAATTTGTCACCCCTTTCTTATTTGTTGTTTTGACACTTGAATAGGTTGCTGATGGACTGGACTCTCTTAATAAGGGTGGTCATCTTAGTATCCTAAATTCCATTAGGCAGTCTATTTCTGGAAAACCATGCACTGTGGTTTTCTATGATTGCCATAGTTATACCTCTGTTCTAGCAGTGCAAAATCTGCTCGGGTCAATCTACAGGTTGTCTCCTAATCTGTCTATTGCCAGTCAAAGTGCATGCATCATCCAATCTGTTAATGTATGTGCCTCAGAGGAAGAAAAATTATTGAAGGTACGTATATTTTTATGTTTAAACACTTCTACAGCAGTTGCTAAATAATGGAGCAATTGTAGTGCCTGAATCAAATTTATTCAGTGCTCTTCACATTTTGGTTCATTAGTAGGT
>JAXCLQ010000006.1:7331083-7347844 GCA_035584115.1 Cedrela odorata | reverse complement strand
AAATTGCCATGACACAATATAACACGAATTATAATAATGTAAAGTGGTTAAAATTTTTGAAATATAAATTTATTTATGACATAATTAATTATTATTAATCATATCATATTAATTTATTTATAATTTAAGAAATTTGTTTCATATTTTTCATATTTAAAAATATATATATAATTTTGTTTATTTTTTTAAAAAAAATTATTTAATTATATTTAAAATAAAATTTATTATTATTTGAGTAAATAGTACCATAAATATTATTAAAGTATTAAATAAATTACATTATTATTAACCATTTAATAATTATACCGAATTATAATTTCTATTTATTAACACAATTATTAAATGTATTTGATTTAGATTTAATTACTAAATGATTTAAATCCTTGTACCATTTAAAAGAATATGTAAATTAGGATAGGTACCTTAATATTACAAATAATAATAATAATAATAACAATAATAAATTCCTTCCTCTTATCTTAAAAGCATTATCTGTCTCAATTTTGATATTTATATAATGGGCCATGACTCCTGGCCCATAATTCTAATCCTCTCCTCGGTAATGCTTATTTCTGTTGCTTTTGCGTCGTTGTATGGTTAGGTAGAAATAGAAAAGTGCAAGTGTGCTTCAAATTGACACATCCAAATATAATATTTAAGTATTTTAAATTAATTTTTCAATTTTAATGCATAATTAAGAGTTTATAAATAAATTAAAAAAAAAAATTTTCATATATAATCTAAAAATATAATCAATGAATTTCTTTTATCTAAATTTTTAAAAATATTAAATTAGAGTGACAAATCAAATGCCTCGTAAATTATTTGTTGTAGGTTAAATAATTCGATTTGGTGGACCAAATTGGATGGAGACAACCCAACCCACTGGTTAAATAGCCATCTATTTGTATCATTTATATTTTTTCAAAAATTTTGTTTATTCAAAAAAAAAAAATCGATACACTAAATACATTAATAATATATTGATTATGATGATGATTATTATTATTATAGTTGTCGTATTTTAATAACAATACTATTACCCTGTTAATAATAATTAAAAATAAATAAATGAAAATAATAAGAACGTGTTGAATCTTGTATTGTATCGTTTTATTATTATTTATATTGTATTTAAAATGGTTAATGTAAACAAAAATAGGGGATGAGCTTAAACCATCCATTAGCTAATACTACTACATATCTTAAGGTGCTTATTTGAGTAATAAGCATAACTTAAGGCCATTACGTATTAAGCATGAAAATGAAGTGTGTGGACACAACACATTGTCTCAAAACAACCCACTTTTGTATTTTAAATTGATGTCATTGTCTCTTGTTTAAGTTAAACTTCTATTATTTTATTTTAAATTAATTTAATTAATGAATTTAGTTATTAATTTTTTAAAATTTTAAAATTTGATAAATTAGTACAACATCCCAATATATATATATATATATATTGTTAAAAATGTTAATATACAGGTGTCAATAAAGTTCGTTTATATTGTTAGTTATGTTCGTTTTCCTTTTCTTATTTTGTGCGAGTCAAACTTAAGAATATATACTTTATTTATTATTCAAATATATTTTAAATTTAAAAAGTTCAACAAAAACAACAACGTTGGAATAAAGTATATATGCAACATCATTCATCTCCAAATTAAGTGAATAAGAAAAAGATAAATATGTATGAACATGACATTGCCCACCTATTATTTCACTTCTTCTTTTTTTTTTTTTTAATTTTACATTTTATATAAGTCAAACATGTATAAACACGACATCATTTCTACAATTTCATATATATATATTATTATTATTATTATTATAAGTCATATTTAAAATTAATATATAATTAAACTTTGGAGTTTTAACATCTTCACCTTATTTGTAAAATTTGAAGATAAAAGAAATGATGAAGTTTACTTACTACAAAGTGACAAATATTACTTCCTTTTTATTTTTTTTAAAAACAATATATATATATATAAATTATTATCAAAATAGTAAGCATTTATTTTTCTATCATTCATTATTTAAATATTTTTATTTTTATTTATTTTAACTAAATATATTTTTTAATTTCGATATATTTAATTATACCGTGTATATTTGTATTTTATTTCACTCTTTTATTATAATTTTTTTTACTACTAAAAAATTATAACAAAAAAATAAATAAAAATTATAAGTAATCGGAAAGAAAAAATAAAAATAAAAATAGTGCATGGTGGACCCTACCCGTTGGTCAATATTTAATTAATTGGACGTACCAATCAGAGGTTGGTCGCTGTGAAATTCTTGATATGACTTTGGAAATTTCGGCTCTACGACAAGTCCACGTGCTTTGGAATCAGCGTGATAAACAACATTAAACGCATCTAAAAATGATAAACGCACCGATTGTTGTGAATATCATAAATCACAGACTCCATCGCCACCGTTCATTCCTGATTCAAAGTTTTTTCTTTTCTTATTTATTATTTTTCATCAGCCAATTGTTTATTTTTGAAAGAAAGTTTTGAAATATTTAATTAATTTTAAAAAAAAGTCACTTATTTTGTGTGAAGGATATCAATTCATCGTCACGTGTCAACTGTCTAATAATTATTTACTCATTCCTTTCCATTCTCCTTAGATCTTGGAGATTATATTAACACGTGACTTTTAAAAATTACGTGTAATAAATAATATTAGAGATACAAATTATTTTTATAAAATAAATAAATAATATATAATTATATACATAAGTATATATAAATAAATTATTTATATTTTTAATAATATTATTATTTAAATAATATGAATAATATAATGTATATTTTAAAAGTTTAATTTTTAATTTTTATAAAAATAAAAAATTATGAATAACATACTATCCATAATGACAATAACAATTATTTAAAAGACAGTACATTGATTAATTAATTTTATTCACGTATTAAAATAATTATAAAAATAAAAACTCGTAGATTTAAAAGTGTGTTTGAAATAATGTCTAAAACATACAATAGAAAAATAAAAAAAATAATAAAGTCACAGTCTCATGAATTTAATTATACAAAAGATTGATAAAGCCAATTCAATTTTATTTTTTAAATTAACGAAATAAGTCTAAAATATACTGAAAATATGAAATATCGTGTCTCATTGTTTACTAAATTCAATAAACAATTACATAAATTCTATGAAAATAATGACAAATATCACACATCTCACTTTAAAAAAATAACATTTTTAATTATTTTTAATTTGATGTTGTGTTAAATGGAAAAAATTAAACATTTTTATTATATTTGAATGATTAAGACTAAATTATATTTTGTTACTATTCGAAGAAAATAAACAAATATTTATTTTTATTTAAATATAACTGCTAAAGTTTTTAGTGTTAAATTAACAAAATAATTATTATAATTATTAAATTCTCAATGTTAAGTTAAAAACATATTTACTATTAAACACATTAAAAATATTTAAATAAATAAAACCCAATATAATTTAATTTTTGTTAAAAAAATTTTAAAAAAAGACACATAATTAATCAAGACATAATTACTAAAATTTTGTTGTCAAAATTTTAAAAATAAATACTTTAAAAATAATTAAATAATTAAAATTGAATTATATTTAATGTTGAATAAATGAACACACTTAACATTAAAAGTTTTACAATTATTATAAAATATTTTAAAATATATATAAAAAAAATATTTATTTAAACAACTTTCATAAAAAGGGTCTAAAATGCACGGTTTTGTCGTAAAAACGAAGTTAAGTCACGTAATCTCATGCAAACTTGATGAGAGCGCCCCCTTTTTCAACTGCCTTTTGTTTTTATTGATAATAAATTAAATTAAATTAAATTTATTTTATTTTATGTTGTGGGCGCCTCTTTGTTAGTTCTTCCCAAATTTCTAGGGTAACGCCGGCTTGTTATTGTGCCGAATAACGTGATAACTAGTGCCAAAACCATCAAAAACACGCGTTGAACCATAAGCAAAACATAAAACTACGGCAACCACATTGAATTTACCAAAATAACCCCTGCCCCAATTTATTCTATTTTGGCATGCACTATTATAAGTTATAACTAGGTTTGGAAAATTAATTACTGAAATTGAACCAAGATCTTGGAGTTACTGTGACAGTTTTTACAGCACATTTACTTTATTATAAAGGGATTAAATCTTTTACTATCAAAATCCTTAAATAAATAAAGTTAAAACAAAACAATGACAATAAGATGTTACTTAGTTTAACATTAGCCATGTTTTTATAATAGTCAAAAGTTATTTAAGTACCCCCACCTTCCCCTTTTACAATACGGAGCACTCCTATATTGACCAAAGCGAAGATAAATAAATAAAATTATTAAATATTCATTAAATGAAATAAATTTATAGATTACAAGGACTCTATTTTATACCATAAAGGATTTTCAATTGTACATTATATTTGAACTTAAAACTTTATTATTTGACAGTGTCTTACACTATCCTACACTATGCCAAAAATAAATAATTATATATATATAATTTTTTTTCTTAAAAAAAAATCAATTTTTTAATCTAAAAAATAAAATTTATTCATTTAAAACAAATATTACAAGATATTATTATTATTATTATTATTTAGTATATTGTCTACACTCAACATACCATTAGGAAATCTATAAAATTTTGTACAAACAAAAGCTTAATTTATCAATTTTTTTAAAATAGATGAAATTATTATTATTATTATTATTATTATTATTAATGAAAAGAAAAGGAGTGCTCATCTTATAAAAAACAAAGCCTGCTTGCCCAAGTTAATTTTATATATAAGAGTAAACACTGTCAGTTTGGTTTCCTTTTTCTCTCTCTACTCCCTCTTCTTCTTGTTACCGTGAAGACTGACTCAAAGTTTATCTAGCATTTCCAGCCACAGCCACAGCAACAGCCACAGCTACCTGTTCCAGATCGGTTAGCTGAACTGCAAACGCTTACATTTTTATCATTTCTTTCTTCTTCGCCCAATTCATGCATGTATGGTTGAATGAAACCTTAATTAATTGCATTCTTGTCTATCAAAGAAAAAGAAAAGATTCTTGGTAGATTTTATCAATATTATTTTATTTATTTATTCTCCCAGACTGAGTTTTGCCATGTAAACGATTTTATTGTTTCAATTAATATAATTTGATTCACTTGAGTTTTCTTGTTTTCAAAAATAGTTAGTGATTTTATTCTGTTTCTATTGCTACTCATGTTTTCCATTTCCATTGTTATTCACGTTTTCCATGCTTTTTGTCGGAAGTAGAAGATAAGAATATAGCTGGCTTTATTGTTGAGCAATATCTGAGCATAATTTTCCTGCATTTATAACAAAGATTCCATTTTGTTATGCTATTTCTGAAGATTTTCTCTCTCTCTCTCTCTAAGGGTGCGTTTTCCGGTTTTTTTTTTTTTGGCATAATAGGTGGGAATTTTTTTTAACTGAGAAATGGGAGACAAATTCAGCCAACGGGGTGCGAGGGCAGAGCAGTTAAGTGAGAATTTTAGCAATTTGCCGCAGAATTAGAGAATAGAAAAAGGGAGACACCAATTTTCAATTCTTGTATGTTGGATGCATGAGACCAGAAATGAAGTTCGGAGAGGGAATTTCAATTCCACAAGAGGGAGAATTCCAGTTGATGGGCTCTTGGATGCAAGTAACACCAGAAAAGCCAATTCCAACGAGATCCAATCCTGCGCCGGTTGACAGATACGGGAAACAACTGGGAAGAGATTGGCAAGAGCTGGCTGGTTTTCCCACTGGACATATACAACAGACGCCAAATAGCAATGGAGTTATTCCAAATTTAAGTTCAATTGGACAAGGAGGTCGGAATGAAGGGTATTACGGTAGTAATATGAACATGGATGAGAGACACAGAATAATCAATCACATTGCAGCCTCCTACACTCAGGTCTATAATGAAAATGGAGGTTGGAACACCAACCAATTAGCTAATATTTTGGCAAGCAGGAATGCAGCTGCATTTGCCTCTGCAAACAGAATTCCTGTCAGAAGTACAAGTATTGAGAATCAACCACTGGTTCCGAATTTGCATTCTCAAGTTAATAACTGGAGGGAGTCCAACTTGAGTAATTTGTTGCTTCACAATCAAGTTCATTATTCAGGTTCAAACCTGTTACAAAACAGCAACAGCTTTCAGCAGACACCCCAATGTAAGTGATTAATCTGTTAAGCCAATATGTGCAGCTAAGATTGTTAGGCTTAAATCAATTTCTAATTGAGAACACACAAATATAAAGGTGGAAAATGAATTTATATGCATTTGATATCATGCCATTCATTCAATTTTATGTCAAAGCACAGAATCACTAGATGTCAGCATGTAATTATTACCAAATTACAATAAAATAATTTTTTACAGATGAAATCACTTCATGGTATACTGCTACATTTCAATCAATCATGGAGATTATTCATTTATTGAAGAAAAAGCAAATAGCTATTCACTGTTTTATGGCAACCACCCCATCAGAAATTATAGACTTACATCACCATTCCCCATTGCCAAAATAAAATCCATAAACAGAAAAAAAAAATGTTAAGAATCAATGTATGTTGAAAATTCATACAATATTGCCGATTTTGCCCAATAGCAAAGAAATACCACATTGTCTCCAGTCAAAGATGCCGTACAACATATTAACTTATAATTGCCATAGAACAGAAATTGATTCCAGATCTCACGAAACAGAAAATAGCAATCACAACCCACCTCCCAGGTTGGGTGGCATTTGTAATATTAGCAATTTGATCTCAGTATGTAGGAAGGTGAAATTGCTTATTGTGAATCAGATTTAAGGTACTTTATTATAAATAGGTGTGCAAAAAGAGATTTACTGCAATGCTATGCATAAGAAGATTATAGCTTACCTCCACATGATTTCCAATTATCTCATCATTATTTACTAATATATATTTTTTCTTTAGACGGATTCCCCATAACTTACCAGTGCAACTACAAACAAAATTCACCACCAAGAACAGAAACTGACGCTGCTTCAAGTGTTATTGCCACATTGCTGTTCTCACCAGTAACACCAGATCCGTCGAAGACGTTGGAGAACAACCAGCCTTCTACAAGAGTAGATTTCCTGACAGCTGCAAGCACAAATAAGGAGAATGACAATCAAGAGAATTTAGTCACTACCATGGGAAATGAGGCTATTCAGCACAATAACAATGAACTCTTGCAAAATGTTGTGGCATCTGCTCTCATTTCAACCCCACTTGAGGACAAAAGGGATTCTGAAAATGGAAGTAGCGGAGGCATTGACCTTAACAAGACACCACAACAGAAACCACCCAAACGAAGAAAACACAGGCCCAAAGTAGCAGCAGAAGGCAAAGCCAAAAGGACTCGAAAGGCAGAAACTCCTAAAAGTACTAACCCTGGTGGAAAGAGGAAGTATGTGCGCAGGAAAGGTCTGGAAGAATCAGCAACTCTAAAGGAAGATATGAGGGACACTACTGATCCTAGTGCTGGAGCTGTTGCAAAGTCATGCAGAAGAGCATTGAATTTTGCCTTGGAAAAAAATGGAGATGAAAGTCAGGGTGAAATTGGTCAGCAGGCAGAGATGCAACAAAGTTATACAAGGAATTTTAATTTAAATTTGAATTCTCAAGCCACAGAATTGGACAGCAGCACTAACAGTGGGTACAGAACAGTGTCAACTACGCCAATAGGCCAACAGAATGGATTACCCATTGAAAACCAGCAACCAGGAACAGTTAATAGCCATACCCATACCATAAATAAAATCCCAGCTTACATGTCAATGCAGGAAAGGCAAGCAGTTGCAGCTTCACTACCTCCAAGAAAAGACCGGCTCATGGAAAATCTAAATGTCATTGCAACTAACATAGATCCTAGAATTGCTGATCCATTCCAACAGAGTAGCAGAACTGGCTACACTTCCATCCAGCAACAAACATCTGCAAAAGGAATTGGCCACACTGTCTTCCAAGCAAAATCCAATTTTGAAAACCTTGAGAGGGCCAGACAACTGATGTCCCTACATACATTACAATCAGTACCAAAAATTTTGTCAGGTTCGAAGGAAGCTAGGGGATCAAAGAGAGAATATTCTCATGCAATGGAGCAGATGCAACCTCATGCCATAAATGTAATGGGTTCTTCATTCCTGAACCAAAATATGATTCAGATAGATGGATCCCACAGGAATGCCAGCATTCAGGGTGCCATTTGTTCAGAGACATACAAGAAAAAGAAAATTGAGAATAGCTCAAGACACGCTCAAACAAAACTTGTGAATGATGTCAAAGGAAATGGATTTATACTACAAGCAGATTATGATACATTGAACTCTCACTTCAAAAGCAGTAACATTGCTAACAAAGAAGACAGTGGGTACAACAAACTTTTCAGTGACTGGAATGCTCAATCTATGGCTTCTGAGCTTAACTTGCCAAAACATATTTCTTCTGAGAAACATTCATGGGCAGAAAAAATGGGAGAGACTAACAGATTGGCCGCAGTCCATGCTTTTGCATCATCAATTCCAAGCAAGAAACGTGATTTGCTCCCGCCAACTCCCCCTGGCAAAGCTCCTGCTCCTCGAGGAAGGCGGGCTCATAAAATTGGCCATGCTAATGTCTTGGTAAAGCGAAATCCGAAAGCCAGTTTAGCTAAACCATTTTCAACAGAAATGGATCAGGTGCTGTTGGAACAAAGGGAAGCCTTATTTGATCGCCAGAATCACTCGGCACAAAAAGGAGGTACTTTCCATGACAAGAGATTTTGATCAATTGTAGCATCTCAACAGGCTACGATAGCTTCCCAGAATATTCTACCATCCATTCTTATCATATTCTATATTGTTTGATGCAGGGCCAGCAACTAAAAAGATTTTCCCCATTCCAATTGATGAGATCATACATAGATTCAATGATCTCAATCTCAATGGAAGGGCCAACCAGGTGCAGGACCAAGAGCAAAATGCAATTATTCCCTATAAACAAGATGGTACAGTTGTTCCATATGAAGGTTTCGAATTTATCAAAAGACGTAAGCCAAGGCCAAAAGTGGACCTTGATCCAGAAACAAATAGAATCTGGAATCTGTTGATGGGCAAGGAAGGAAGTGAAGACCTTGGAAAAACCAACAAGGAAAAGGAGAAATGGTGGGAAGAAGAAAGGAGGGTTTTTAAAGGACGGGCTGATTCATTCATTGCTCGGATGCATCTTGTACAAGGTATAGTTCCTTGTACTTTTATTCTATGTTAACATTATGCAGCCTTGAGTTAACCATCTTTTGAACTTGAAACGTCAGAATGGCATGCGCTTATAATTGCATAATTTCCTCATTAATCAAGACTGAAGTATTCCACAATATCTTCCAAACAAAAGAGACACTCACTAATGCATGAATAAAAACTATGCGATGTCATTGTAAAGAGAAATTACTAAGCAAAAAGCAAAAGAACAACAAGATGAGGAAATACATAAGAATTATCAGCAAATTCTTCAATACTTATTATTCTATCTTTTAGAGTCAATTTTCTAGCAAATATAACTTACCCAATGGCATGTTTGTCGCTGACACTGAACAGCATATTGCTTTTCAGAAAATGTCAATTGATAACTAGAAAGAAGTGTACACAAAGAAAAAATGCTTATTTGGTTTAGATAAATTCCTAGAATAAATAATGTTAACCTTGACTATTATTGCGGACATATTTTCCTTTTTCTTTTTGTTTTCTGTTTTTCCTTCTTTCTGGTGGTAGCTTAGGAGTTTTCTGGCATATGCAATAAACTTCCTTGCAAAAGGAAGCCTGTGATTTTTTCCATTGGAAAATGGCCATCATTTATATAGATAAGAATTTTTAACATGAAAGAGTGCCAAGAATTAACATACAATTTCTCTAGAAAGTTACCTGCATGTTTTTTTAACCAAAACTGCAACCATTTTCTTACAGGAGATAGACGCTTCTCGAAGTGGAAGGGATCAGTTGTTGACTCAGTGATAGGAGTTTTCCTCACCCAGAACGTTTCAGACCATCTCTCAAGGTAATTCACAGTAGAGTTCCAATACCGAATTGCACCGAAAAATAGAACTTTTACATTGAACAATATATTTGACTTCTACCTGGTTATGCAGCTCTGCATTCATGTCCTTGGCAGCACGATTTCCTCTCAAGTCAAACAAGAGAACGTGTAACATGGATTGTACAAACATATTGGTTGAAGAACCAGAAGTGTGTGTACTAAGCCCAAATGATAGCATCCAATGGCATGAACAGGTACTAAGGCATCCACTCAATGGTCAAAGCTCTATTACAACCAAAGAGCCAACAGAACATCAGAGGGAAAGTGAAACATCAGGTGTAGTAGAAATCATATCATCACAAGATTCTTTTAGTTCTTCAATCCTCCAAAGCAACGGAGGAATCCGATCCTACTCAGGTTCCAACTCAGAAGCAGAAGATTCTCCTCCCGGGTGCAAACTGGATAATGGTTCAATAAATTTTCTACAAGGAAATACCAAGTTGGTGCAGGACTTCTACAGTTGCATAAACGAGAACTCACTTCTTCAAGTGGGATATAATAGGCATAAGCAATCAAAAGATATAGAAAATGTCCAGCCAGAGTCAGGATTGGACTCTGTAGAAAATCTTGACAGCTCCTTAACATTTACACAACTGCTCAATTTCAACGACCAACAAAATCAGGTACCACTTGTTCCTTCCACTAACTATCATCTGCGCATGACTTCATTCTCAGAGCTATTAGAAGCTGAAGGTTCTGAAATATATAATGGAGAATGCATATCTTCTTGGCCTTCAACTGCTTCTGAATTCCATATGGAAAAAGACGGAAATTATGCAAGTACTGGACAACTAGTGGAGGATATAGGTGAAACAACAGTCCAACAGAATGGACTACCAATGCCCAAAGAAATGCCAACAGGAAGCCCATACACATTGTTAAGCATGCGCTCAATGCAACAACAAAATGTTTCTCAGTCAATATCTCACCCTAAATATAATCAACCTTACAGTGACATTCACCAACATGAGAGGACCAAGACCTTTCAATGTGAAAGCATTTCACTCACAGAGCCTGTGCATCATGCTGACCCAGCTAAGAAGCAGAATGGTATCATGCAGCAAGTTCCGAGTGACACTATGCTTGCGGAAAAAACTAGTCATAGTGGAGAGAGAATCTCTGTAGCAAATAAACTCTCAGAAAATAAAATGATCAAACCAAATTCCGGGGAGCAAGTGCTTTTCACTCATAAGGCAAATGATGAGACAAATCCCAAAATCTCAATATCAAAAAAAGGGAAGGCTGGTGGTGAGAAAAAGAATGCAATTGACTGGGATAGTTTAAGAAAACAAGTTCAAAGCGATGGTAGGGAAAAAGAAAGAAGTAGAGAGACAATGGACTCTTTAGATTATGAAGCAGTGAGAAGTGCTAATGTGAAAGAGATTTCTGATGCTATCAAAGAAAGAGGGATGAACAACATGCTAGCTGAGAGAATCAAGGTACTCATATTAAATTCTACCTCAAACCTTGCAAATTCTCTAAGATCAGCTTCAAATGGTTTTATAGTAATGTATGACCATATAAGTTGAGATATCCTTGAGATGGATTATAATGAGTGCGCAATACTGCAGGAATTTCTAAGCCGACTGGTCAGAGAACATGGAAGCATTAATCTAGAGTGGTTAAGAGATGTCCCCCCTGATAAAGCAAAGTAAATTTCTCAAATTTTCAACTCCTTCGTAATCTTCCTACTATTTCCTATTCCTTCATAATCTTCCAACTGTTGCCTCTGCAGAACTAATACTCTTAGTTTAAAAAATATTTATGCCACAGAGATTATCTGTTAAGTATGCGTGGATTGGGGCTGAAAAGTGTAGAATGTGTGAGGCTTTTAACACTTCATCATCTTGCTTTTCCGGTAAGGCTAAAATAAGACTACCAAAATGTGTAGCCTTTAGGACTCAAACAAGATCATACACTTAACATATTATATTTATATTGTAATGAAGGTTGACACAAATGTCGGACGCATCGCAGTTAGACTGGGATGGGTCCCTCTTCAACCATTGCCTGAGTCACTTCAGTTACATCTACTGGAACTGTAAGTATCATATATTAACTAATAATCAACCCTGAATTTTCCCTCCACACAGAAACACTAATCAGATTTCTCTTGTAGGTATCCGATATTGGAATCTGTACAGAAATATCTCTGGCCAAGATTGTGCAAACTAGATCAACGAACACTGTAATGGCGATAACCTTTAAAGCATCTTTATTCATAAGAGCTGCTTTTCCTGCAAATAAAATAAATAGACAAATAATTGCTCTTTCATTCTGCTAATGATTTGACTGATTGCTTTACTATCATAATACAGGTATGAGCTACATTACCAACTGATTACATTTGGAAAGGTATATTTTCAGTCCATTTTGGCATTTCCTGCTGCACTAATTAGAAACATTTAAAAAATTCTAAACATTTTATGCTTCAACATCCATGCAGGTTTTCTGTACGAAGAGTAAACCAAATTGCAATGCATGTCCAATGAGAGGAGAATGCAGACACTTTGCAAGTGCTTTTGCAAGGTCTGAATCTCCCACCCTGTCTTATTAATTTTTTTGTTGCCACTAATATTCAGGCAGACAAACATAAAAGGCCAGCAATCAAATCCTCTAAATTTTTTGAGGCACTATATTTGATATCAAAAAGCTTCCAAACATATGTGGATTAGTAGACAATCCAAATGAGATTATTACATCAACAGTCTTCATTCACTCTAGGTTGTGAACATTTTTAGGCTACTATAAATTATTCACCAATCATGTGGACATACAAAAATGGCTGAAAGCAATTACAAATAACATATTGTGCGTAGGAAGAATGAAGAACATAAAACAATATAGCAGGGTAGTTTTGACTCCTACATGCACATTACTTTCATGCAACACATTATACATAAGATGTTATAAATTGAGAACTTTTATGCATGAGAATTGGATATTTCAGTTGTGTAAAGTACGGACTAGGGGCAAACCATCATATTGTAATTCCAACCATCCACTCCTTTTTCAGCAGACTCCAGTCCCAAGAAATAAAGATTATCTTTGCATTCACAAAATCATTTTAGAACTAACTTCTACCTACATTTAAATTCTAAACATTCGTTCTTGACTGTTCCTCAAAGTGATAACAACACTTACTAGGGCTCGTGATAACCTGCTTAATAAGCTCCATGCTTAATTGCCCTAAAATTCCAAGGTTAAAAAAAATCGCTTAGTTGCACTTGTAGCAGAGCAATCCATCAACGATTTTGGAGGAAAAATTAAAGGAGAAAGAAGTCTTAAGTGCAGATAAAATCAAGTACAGAGCAGCATATCAGCTGTAGAAAGAAGTTTGATGGAACAAAAATCTTTCTTGAGACCACCTATCCCATCGGGATGATTTGCATATTCTCATAATAAAATTAATTCTTCTCTGTTTGGATCAGTGCAAGGCTAGCTCTGCCAGGACCAGAGGAGAAGAGTATAGTGAGTTCAACTGTGCCTACTACAGCTGAAAGAAACCCTGCTGTAGTTATCAATCCCAGGCTATTACCTTCACCAGAGAAAAACTTAATTAAAAAAGCAGGGTGTGAAATTGGCAAGTGCGAACCAATCATTGAAGAACCAGCAACACCAGAACAAGAATGCACAGAAATAACAGAAAGTGACATCGAGGACACATTTTATGAGGATCCTGATGAAATACCCACAATAAAACTAAATATTGAAGAGTTCACTGTGAATCTACAGAACTACATGCAGGAGAAGATGGAGCTACAAGAATGCGACATGTCCCAGGCTTTAGTTGCTTTGAATCCAGAAGTTGCTTCTATCCCTGCACCCAAACTGAAGAATGTAAGTCGGCTACGGACAGAACACCAAGTGTAAGTGTGGATATCCTCTATACTCATAATTGTCCATGCAACTAAAATCCCCACCTAAATTAATTAGACCAAAGCTGCAGTAAGTTAAATTTACAAAAGCAAAGCTTATTATTACCCACAAATATGGTAAATAGTACTTGGAAATGGCTCAAAACAATAAAAATAAAACATACAGTTACTAGTTTTGGGCAACAATAACAAGCAATCAGGCCATTTCAAACTAAGACTAGGCTTTAACAATGAATAAAATCCTACGTGATTTTGTCTAACGACTCCCTCACATGATACAGGTATGAACTTCCAGATTCACATCCTCTGCTAGAAGGGGTAATTTTTATCTAATTTCCAAAATTCAGCATTTTGTACATAACATTTGCTTGACCATGAGTCTACTGAATTTACAGATGGATAGACGGGAACCTGATGACCCTAGTCCGTACCTTCTTGCAATATGGACACCAGGTGAGCACAAAACAAATGCATTCCGATGTAAGAAAGTGGTCCCAGCAATACTGAGCATAAAACCATTTACCATACTGCTCTGTTTGTAAAGATGAAATATATAGTTAAGATCACAATATGTGGTTCCAGGTCATATTAATGTGAAGTCAAACACAGTAAAAGCGCAAAATAGACACTTCTAATTTAAGTAATTACCTTCATTGCTGCAACATATATTACTAGGTGAAACTGCCAATTCAATTCAACCTCCTGAAAGTAGATGCCGGTCCCAAGAATCCTGTAAACTGTGCGATGAGAAGACATGCTTTTCATGCAATAGCGTAAGAGAAGCTAATTCACAAACTGTCAGAGGAACTATTCTGGTGAGAAATCATTTTGATCTAATAATCCAAAGATAACTATTGTAAAAGTCAAAACTGACATGATATACCATCTTGATTATCTACTAATATTTTGAACATCTCATCTTCAGATACCTTGTAGAACAGCAATGAGAGGAAGCTTTCCACTAAATGGCACATACTTTCAAGTAAACGAGGTAAAATTAAGCAAATTGCTAATACTTATTTTCTTGGAAGAATTTAGATAAAACTTACCACCTCCCACAGGGACAACCTGTGGGTTTGTACACCCTCCACCCAAGCTTACCCAACTGCCTAAAAAGAGTATGTTTAAACATTTGAGACTTTATTTTAACTGTGTACTCCACCATAGAGCCATTCATTTGAAGGTAGATGTTCACAAAGTTGCAATTACCATGCAGGTGTTTGCAGATAATGAGTCGAGCCTCAACCCAATTGATGTTCCAAGACAATGGATATGGAATCTTCCAAGACGAATGGTGTACTTTGGAACTTCTGTATCAACAATATTCAAAGGTGAGAGAAATTACATATAAACTCTTGCAAATCACTTCCCAAATCAAATAATAAAATTGAAAGGAATAAACTTACAAAAAGATTTGTCTAACAGGCCTTTCTACGGAGGGGATACAGTATTGCTTTTGGAAAGGTATGAAATATGATATCTTTATTTAATTGCTTTTATTTCTTTATCTGCTTTGGTCAAGATCAATACCCATTGAGTGCATACAACATAATCTCCTTTCCGTAAAAGCAATATTCCCGTTTAAACATACATCAGTTACAAATAACATGCGATGATCATATCTTTCTTTTACCCTCATCATTCATCAACTTATTTTTTATGTTTAATTCTTACTCATGGAATTGAGATCATCTAAACTTGTACACCTTAAAAACACCCATAACTAAAATTTGCAAACCAGAAAGCAATGAGGTTAAACAAACAACTAAGTGAGGTTCATAACTCAGCTAACTCAGCCTGTGGATGAATGCAGAGGAATTTGTTAAAAAATCAATTATCAAAAATAAAATCAGCACTTTAACATTAAAACCATAAAACCTCTTTTATCTAGCCGTATGACTATCAACATATTCATATAATAGAAGCATAGTTTACTTTGTTACAATTTGATAACTCTCTATCTTTGGTGAAACAATCCTGAACACAATAAAATGCCCACCACCCAGTGGTAGATATACAAGCATGGATATTCTAGATGTAACTTCCATCTAAATGTTAGTCTAACAACATCATGCATGCACTGTCCCTCACAACATCTTATAAATATATAAAAAGAATGCAAATGGACTTCAAAGGTTGGTATTCATCATTTTCTAGCTCACCAATACAATATGCCTATATGATACTGAAATTATGTAACATCCATGTGTATCCACCTAGTCTTTTTGAGTTTAATTTGTCCTCTGTTTCTTTCATATAGCTTTTAACCCTGTCTTAATATCTGGTATCAAATGATAAATATGTAGACATGCCTTTATAGATCCACAAATCGTTATTTTACATGCAGTTGTTGTGGTTGAAACAGCTGAATCCCCTGAATTCGAAACATTCTTCAAGATTTCACAAGTTTTGTTCACCAGTTACAAAACAATCATAAATTTAAGTTAACATATGTGGGTAATACTACAATCAGTTAACCTTTTATATACATATATATATATATATAATTGTTTTCTGCTGTATAAAAGAGAAAAAATGCGAAAATTTTCAACAGCAAATTGTTTTGAACTAAATGAACCCAAAGAGTTACATATGTACTCATTTGATATAAATCTACAACTAACCTTGTTTATGAGAATAACTGAATAACCAATGTAATAATGGTGAAATTCGACTTATCCTTTCATAGAACATATAGACACTACTGAATAACCAATGTAATAATCTTTAAGTTGTTGCATTCTGGAGCAAC
>JAXCLQ010000006.1:7313229-7330983 GCA_035584115.1 Cedrela odorata | reverse complement strand
GCTAAACTAGCACACCCCAAACCCAACCTCAACCCCCAGATGGAAAAAGGAAAAGATTAACTTCTTCCACCTTTTAACATTGACACAAGCAGCAACAACTCCTTTTAAGTCTTAAAACTATATTATAAATGCAAACATGATGCAGGTCAAGCCTTTCCATGTCATTAGAACTTAAAAATTAAATTGTGAAATGTCCAAGTTATTGGATGCTATTTCTAGAGGTTGTTCTTCACATTTGTTGATCCCATTTAGGGACAAGCAACATTCACACTCTAGGAGTTTCATAATTCAGACGTGGCTAACTATTTGAAAATTTATTGGCAGGTTTCGTTTGTGTGAGGGGTTTTGACCAAAAATCAAGAGCACCCAGACCTCTCATGGCCAGATTGCATTTTCCAGCAAGTAAATTGGCCAAAGCAAAAAATGGAAACAAATCATAAGCTTTGATGCAGAGAAGAAGATTACCGGTGAAAGTACTAATAAAGAGCCAACAGACAAGGAAAGAAAGATTGCTAACTGCAGGGAGAAAAATGAATATTTTGACTAACATATTGTTGTACATTCAATTATTCTTTCGCTAACACAAATGCATTCACTGCATGTTAACTCTGGCCAAAGAAATTTTAAGATACCGTGAAATGCCATGACAAACAAGATGTACTGTACATAATTAATTCCAATTCATGCTCAAACGAGCAATTCTTTGCAGCTATCAATTATATAGGTATAGCTGAGTGATGATGCAAGAGAAATGTTGCATATATAATTTAGCAGCAAAGAAAGTCCAAGAAGAGCATACTGGGATTCCCTATACCACATTTTATTGAGTTACTTGAAAGAAAAATAGCTGAACAATCCTTCTTTAGGCCTTAGCTAATGTCAGGTGGCCGACTTGAAGTCCATACATCTTGCATATATTACCGTCCAATGAGAAGTCTGATTAAACCAGTTACCCAAAAAGCCACATACAAGTCTATGTTGAAATTAAAAAGTTGCATTAGAGACATTTGATTAGCCTATTAATAGAACCCATTGGAATTAGACGTGATAATAACCAGACCCAACTTTCTATGAAAGACAATCCATAATTCTTACCGCTTAATTTGCTTTTCACAGACAGGCAGGCACAACATAAGGATTCCACAATGGATTAAGGGAATTAAATAAGATTCAACACAGGCAAACAACTGGAACAAGGATCATTCCAGTACAAGAATTCACATGTGGTGACTTGAGTAGAACAGCATTTGCATAAATTCTTCCATAATGTGAAGTAGTAATAGTTTGACTGTCTGGTTGCAGATATATAAATGGCATGTTGGCTAAAAAACATTATCGGATTCCTTATATATGTGAGAACTGGAATACACCCGTACCTTCAGCCATGAGTTCATAGAAACTTACCAATGTGGGAACAATTATAGAGATGCTGTTCCATCTACTAAGTACCCCTTTTGAAGGACAAAGCATCTGCTGTGAGAACAATTATAGAGATGTTGTTCCATCTACTAAATACTCCTTTTGAATGACAAAGCAATTGCTGGATATCCGAGCCACTGCAATTTCAAAGTTCAGTTATACCTCAAGAACTATCCATGAAACTAATTAAATTTCAATCAAGTTCAGATAAACATCCGGCACATTGTATCACAGATTTTGACAGAGAATCTGGAAAAGATGATCATAATATGCTATATGAATCATCACTTTGTTTTTAACATTTGTAATAGTTCAGCTTCACTGAGAAAACACAAAAGAAACAGAACCGTATGATGGAAGACTGTCTTAAATAGATGATCATTCATACACAGCCCCATATTTTATCAAATGATGAATGATACCATAAACTTATTCCCATCTGATAAAATTGGGATAAATCCTCAGATGCAAAAATCGTCCACCTCAAGGGCAGTAGTCTGCTAGGCAGTCCTCTTACCCAAATTCTGACTCTGTGCATCTATTTAGAAGCTTTTGAAGATTGTGAGTATTTTGTTAAAGGACAATGATTCTATCATAACACAACCTCAAAACTAATTGAGAGTGATAAAAAAATCAATTTCAACTAATGTATATAAGTGCATCCTAACCACAGGAGCTGTAAGAAAATCCAGAACTAAAATTTAAGATGATCACTCCATGTGAAGTTTAATTAGCATGCTAATAAATTTGAATCATCAGCACATAAACAAAGATTTGTAGTTTTTAATAACCCATAACAATCTCAACATTAAAAACTAACACTGCACTAATATTTTAGGAGTGTCAGTGAACACAAAAGAAACTGGAAAGATCACTTACAAGATCAGAAATGAAGGCCATGTTTAAACTAAATGCTAAATATGCCAACTTACCATGAACTGAATGCATCATCACTACCACTATTACACCTGTCAGCCAACAAATCCATATTGAATGTAAATGATACCATTCCTAGTATCGTTCACCAACACCACCATTAGCACCACTACCATAACCATTTCCAAGGCCTCCACCACCTATACCATCATCAGAACACGTCAACATCACTCCATCACACACTGCCACCACTTCAAAATATGAGAAGATATGCGATCCCAAATGTCATCCATGGTGTTCCCACTACCACAAGTATCATAATCGAGGCCATCATAACCACTCATATCGTTTTAGGATAAAGCAATCATCATCATAGTCATATCAAGACCACGAGCAAATCATTCGTCCCCAATGTGTACTTATTTCTGAGTACAATTTAATGAGAAAATCTGCCAAGTTGGAAATGTATAGGTCAGAAAGACATTGACAATTTAATATTGGAAGATAAATAATACAAATTCAAACAAGTACATGTTTCTAAATTTATATTGGATCACCTGTCATACCATTTTCACAAATATCCACCGCAATCATTGACGAAGGCAAAAGGGACCGGCCACAAAAACCTCAGAAGAGATAGAGACTAAGCTTGGTCTAATAAACAAGCTTGATCTAGGACACATCTGGATGAAACTTCCAATATATCATATTCTCATCGACAAGCATGCTATTGCAATTACAAGCCCCATCATGGTTTAAACAACTGGAATAAACCTATCCTGTCCAAAATATAGAGGATTTTAGATTCAAATCTAAAATATGTAACCAATATTTTTGTAGAAGTCATACAACTCGATACCAAAGGTGGGAATTCAAGCATAAAAATCTGTAAGTCAGCAGCATTCCCAGCCAGCTAAATTGCCAAAAATTGGCAATCATCCTTGAAAAAATTTCCCAAACATAATTTTCGGATCCACCATCTTTCCTCCTCCACCACATTGGTTAATACAACCCACAAGTCATTAATGCTGACATATATTTTCTAATGTATCAAAACCCATCTAATATCAAATTCATGATAAGAGAAACATATATTTCTTCACAATCTATTACCAAAATTGCCCTTTACTTATATAGAAAGATTCAGATCCTCGTGCTAGAATGGTTTCTAGTAAACCTACGACCCTCTTATGCTTAATCAAATGAAATAAATTGCATCATTGACATAGAGTATACAGCCTTAATTAGATTCCTATGAAATCTATCATTTTTAGATATGATAGAATTGACAACAAAAACACAAACTGATAGTCAGTAGGATGCTTCATTTTACAACTATGTGAACAATGGCATGAGCTTCTAAAATGTTAACCAACTCAACCACAATATTATTCACTAATAATCTACAAAATTCAATGCATTAACAATTTCAACAGTACTAACTCCACTTGTCAATTTCTCTTCTAAGAAAGGTCAATCATTTGAGTTATTAAATTACTTGTTCAATCTAGCAGAAAAATAAAACAAAGAAACTCGAACATCTCTCCCATCTCCCACCCCTCTCTTCCTTCACCTTTTGTACCCTAAAATTCTCTTCTTAGTTATTGGTTCTTTGAAATTGATAAAAACACAATTACATTCAGTAAAGACGTTTAAATATATAAATATATTATACATGCAAGCAAAACAAATATATGTCTCACAAGGTGGTGCAGATGCCTTCTTATGTAAATGGGACATGACATGTATGTGCAGGTACATGAGCATATCAAACTCTAGATATCAACTTATTATGCCGGTTCACAAAATATCTTCTCCCCATTAAATTATTTAAAATATCAAATTTGAACATTTAACAATTAATATTGAAAAAAAAATCCATGATTGACAATAATACTTCTTTTGTGCACATTATTGGTAATAATTTTAATTTCCTCCTAGTATATTGCATATAAAAAATATATATTTGTATAAATTATTCGTACATTTTTATTATATGCATAGATTTCATTTAGTAGATTTATAGGTTGTTATCCACTCTTATTGCATTTTTTTTATATAATTATAGGCTGATATCCACTCATATTGGAAACTTTTATAACTCTGAGTTGTAAAATATTGGTGCTGTGATAATGAAGGAACGTCAAACTTGTAATGTTGAACGTCAGTCTTGTAACAAGAAAACTGGGAATTGTAACCTAATATTCAATATCAATATTGGAGGCATTCTGTGGTTAGAGCCACTCATGTGAAACAAGATTTAAGTTGTCAAGTTATAACAAATAAACTATTTATATCGTATAGTTCATCTTCATTTAGTTATCAACCAATATTTATTTTCTAACTTGACTATGCACCACATGGGTTCACAAGTAGTTCATAAGTTAAAATACAAAATCTAGTACTCCATCCTCTCCTACTCCTAAGCTTAAATTTATTCACTTATCAACTTACTCGGGGTAAGTCAAGAAGGCTACAAAACTTCTTCATTTCAAATATTCGTAGAAATATACAAATCCATTCCTATTAAGATAAACCCGCCCTTAAAATTCTTTAGTGTCTAAATTCAGTACAGTTTTAAATATATACCACTATACCGTGTCATTTCCTTTAACAAACTTGACGAAACCTGGGGCAACACACAATTCTCAAACACATAACATAAAAATGAATTCTTAACCATAACAGCAACAAGTTCAGTAAGCAATTTTAACACAATTGGCCTATAATTTGATTCAAAACTAAATAACAAAGGCACAATCGACATCAACATTTCACATTTTCGCTATTTCAATGTCGTTTCTTATCCGTCTTATATATATATATATATATATTTTCTTGGCAACCAAACACGAAAACAGTCAGCGGAAACAATAATGCAAAGATAAATTTACGACTGCTACTTCAATCGGACTCTGGAATTCAAAAAATAATAATAAAAGTATAAATCAAACACTAAAAGACGTACCTGTGTCTACAGAAATCGATAGCTGTAGCTACGAGCGATGAACTCTTTCTCTCTCTCGCTATCTCCCGCTATCTGTATTCTGTATATGTATATATGGAGTGAGAGACACAGAGAGAGGAAAGGGGTTTATTTTGGGGCAGATTTGCCGCCTTTAGCTCTTCCCTCCATTTTCTCTCTCTCCCTCTTTTTTGTTTTTAAATTAATATTACTCGTTTTAAGACAAAAACAAACCAAATAATTTCGTTTTTATCTCTTCCCTACAAAAATTTTAAGGCTTCTTTCTAATATGTAAATAATTATATATTTTTAAATTTTTTTTAATTTATTAAAAACTGACGAAAATAATTTATTATTTTTATGTGATATTTAAAAATATATTTTACACTGTTTCATTTTTAATTTAATTTTAAATATACAATAGTATCCAATAAATACTAACTTTATTTGAATTGTTGGAACTTAATATTATTATCTGACTAATTATTTATTCTGTTAAAAACTTTACATTTATAACACTTCAATTTAGAACATATCATATATTTAATATTTAAAAATATGTATAAATAATCTATTTATAAAACATTAATAATCATAATAAATAAATATATTTTTATTAATAAATAACACTTTATTATCACGTGAATGAATTTAAATATTAAAAATTTAGAATTCAATAATACCCTTCTTTTGCATGGTTTATATTTTTTATAGACCCAAAATACTACCTTATTAGGTAACGTTACTTATTCATTATTATAAACTCAAGATTAATTTATTTATTTATATTATGGAGAATGTAACATTCTCACGTACATAATCGCGTAATACTTTTATAACGGTTAAACTCATTTATATGGGCTCATATGATTCATTTGTCTATTCCCACAATTTTTGAGAACCCATGTCTTATAAAATATAGGTTTTTGAGGTTCATATGTTAATGAAATTTGAATATACTCTTATATAATTATAAGTTAAATGTTTGATATCAATCCAAAATACTAATTTATTAAGTAATAATATATACTAATTTTTATAAATTCAATATCGATCCATGATCTATATGACGTGGGATATGACAATATGCATATATATATTTTATATTTAATATCAATTATGTAATATAAAAAGTGTTTGGTATATATATATATATATATATATTATTGTTAAATGTTTAAAAACTCCCTCATTAATTTATTGTTTTCTTTTTTGCTCTTCCATCGACCATTTTGAAACTTTGTCATATAAAAATATAACTTTTTTATTGGAATTTTTGTTATCCCACTCTAAAAATAAATTATTATAATTAAAACATAATAATAAATAAAATAAAATAAACTCACGCAATGCAATATTTTTATACGAGTAGAGCAATGCTAAATATTTTAAATTTATATGTTAAAGGACGTGATATAAGAATTTTGAGACACAAAATTTTGAAAATGTTTAGAATTATTTGTCGTTAATTATTAGACTCTCAATAATTGAAGAATAATACAAAATATCACATGTTACATGAATTGCTATGTGACAATCTTCATATGCAAAGAGTTTAAATTGAAAAATATTTTAAAAGTACGATAAATGATTCTATTTAATAAATAAATAAATAAATAAATATATATATATATATCACGACATGGTCACATGAAATTAACGAAATTAACTTCTTCCACGACGACAGCTAAAACCAGAGAACGATGGCACTGGACATGGCCATGTTAGAAACCGTAACACCATTGCGCTTCATTACCTTCACTATTCCAAAACTCACCCTTTCTCCTCATCACCACAATCAACTCCTCCGAGTCGCCGTCCTCGATTCACCTCTCCAGTTCACCGACTCACCTCAAGTTGCTCTCATGTTCGTTACTAAGAATCGCGAGCATGACTGGATCTTCTCCACCGAGTCAGGCCATCTCGAGCTTCTCCTCAGCGCCCACGGAATCTCATGGCTCATTTTAATTGGAGACCAGCCCGTCAACGGTTCTGATTCACCCATCATTCACCACCGTCCTACGGAAACGACGCTTCTGATCAGAAGAGACTGGAAGAAAGTTTTGTTTTAAAAATGGAATTTACGATGTACCCGTTTTGAGTTATGAAGATAATATTGTTTCTAGTGTGGTTTTAGAAAAAATTGTTGGTGATTTTGTGGGTGAAATGATTGTTGAAGATGTTGAGATAGAGAGTGATAACAATGAGTGTCTAAAGAGAGAGTTTAGGAGGAGACTGAGGTTTAAAAGAACGCCTAATTTAGTTCAAACTGAGATTAAACTTGTGCCCGAGACTGGTTTTTCTTTGGATTCATTAAAGATTGGAGAAAAAATGAAGTTTAGGCCTGATATTGGGGCTTTGGTTCATGTATATTTGGTGCCAATGGTTGCAAGTTGTGCTTTGATTGGTTCTTATATTGGAGAATGTATTCGAGTTGGTGGGGGGGCTTTGGTTAGTTTTCTGAGAAACCCAGTTGGATTTTGAGGTTGTTGGAACAGAAATAGATGAAAAGGTTTTGAGAGTTGCTAGGCAGTATTTTGGATTGGGACAAGGTGAATTTCTTCGGGTTTGTGTTGGAGATGCCATAGAGTTCATAGGAAAACTTGCTCATCGAATTAATGGGAAGAATTTGGATTTATTTTGTGCTTGTAGTGAAAAGGATGGTTGTTACTTGGATAATGGTGATGGTTTAGATACTAAATTTAATGTTATTATGGTTGATTTAGATTCTAATGGTACTAGAAATGGTTTAAGAGCTCCACCTTTATAGTTTGTAAAAAACAATGTTCTTTTGGCTGCTAGATTGATTCTTAGTGATTTTGGGATTTTTCTCGTAAATGTGATTCCTCCAAACAGATCGTTCTATGAGATATGATACATGGATTTCGGGAGGTTTTTCAGGAGTTGTATGAAATTGATGTTGGAAATGGAGAGAATTTTGTACTTATTGCCACAGTGTTGCCTATTGTGTCTTCAGTTGGCGATTCTGATAATACTTTTCTTAAGAAACTAAGAGTGGCAATTGCAGGAGCATACATGGATTCCATAAAGAAAATTTGATACCTGAGGCTATTAGACTCAAGGACAATGATTTCTGAGAAAGATTTATGCTCGAACGATGGTTAGTAAAAAACATGAATATTTTTTCCTCGAAAACTTGGTCAATAAGTGGTTCTGTCTTGAGCAAAATGGTTTGCGAATCTATGCCCCTTTACCAATTTGCATTTCTGATTTTAGAAGAAAAGAACTACACCAACTAGGCTTTATTACTTTAGTAATATCCTCCATGGTTCTTAATGTCCAGATTTCTAGGTTCTTCAAAGAAAAGCAGAACTTTGCCTCTGAAGATGTTTTGGTCCAATTAATTTAGCTAGACGGGGGGAATAGCTTGAAAGCATAATCATTGTGCGATTTGTTTCTTGATGAACATCAGAACATGACATGCTTTGCAAGTAGAACCTCTTTCTATATATCTGACATTTTGTCTCTGTACCCTCCCATTTTCCTCTGAATGATGTTACTCGGCTTCTGTTAAGAGAATGAGCCGATGTATGGGGGCATAAAGCAGTGACTGTATGCCCTTTAAATTCCATGCTTCCGAGACTGCATCAAATGCTGGAAAATATTATGATGCAACCGGGAGATAGAACTTAAAAGGTCGCTAGATGACAGAGTGTTTCCTGTGCTGTCAAAAGATGCTCGTTGAGGATGATGAAATTGCAGAAAAATCATTTTTCAAATTGACGCATTAGAGAGAACAGGGGAGCTGCCAATTAGGTTGGAGCAAATATGCTTAGCTGTTGCTGCTAATTGAATCATTCATCAAACCTTCGGGTGCTTAGTTTTTTAGCATTGTTTTAAGATAGTATACAAGACTTTTTTACTTTTTCAATGTGCCTTTTTATTTTTTCCTTTACTTTATTCTTTGTTCCAAATTAAATTTTGAGTAGTCTTAAATTTGTTTGGTATCAAGAGTAAACTCTTAACTTTATATATATATATATATATATATATAAAGCAATGCATAGACATCTAGTACAAATGGTATGCACATATTTTTGATATATACTCCCCCAGTCGGGTCTGCAGGAAGGACGAGTCAGTTCTTTATGGGTGGCATAGGCCTCCAAGAGGTGTCTTACCACACTCCTTGGAGTGGCATTAGGGGTGTTCAAAATTGATTTTAGCTTTAGTTTTATTTTAAATTATAACCTATCCTTAATATCTTTAATAGTTTGGTTCTTAAATTTTAAAATTGAAACTTATTTTATTTAACATGATATTTTTTTTTAAATTTTGAATTCAAAGTAAGGTACTCTTTTTATTAATTATCTCAATTTCTCTAATTTTTAATTTATTTTAAAAAATAAAATTAATTAAATTATTGTATACATACAAAATTATTAAAAAAATATTGTATTATTATTCGAATTAATATTACACATCATAAAATTTTTTTAATTTTTTTATGATAGTACAACTATATATCAAATAATATTATACAATGTATATATTTACTTATTATAGTTATTAAACTCTTTAAACAATTTTAAAATAAATATATACACATTATGATTTTATTAAATTATTATACAAATAACATAATAAATTAACTTAAATACAACATTATAAACATATTAATTAATTTTTTATGTAACTCAACATACTCTTTTTAATAAATTGTGTCATTTTATATATAGTGTAATAATTAAGAGTTTGTTTTGAATATTAAGTGTGGTTTAATTAATTTGTCTTGAAAAATATATTTTTTTAAATTAAATCAGTTATTCGGTTCGATTTCGGTTCCAAAATTTTTAGAATTAGAACTTACCATAAAAAAGTAAATTTTTAATTTTTTAAAACTGAAATTTATCCTAAAAAAATCAATTTCGATTTAAAATTTATTTTTTTCTATTCAATTCTTGGTGGCTCTAAGTCAAATTAAAACCATCGAATACTCCTAAGGGTAATGGTTAACAAGGAATTTAGATTATGAATTATATATTTTCTTTTATTTTCAAAGTGTAAATGTGATATGTATAAATTAAATGATAATTTTATTTTTATAATTTTATTTTTGTTATCCAATTGATAATACTATATCACTTGAAATAATACTTGGTAGGGATACTAAGTATCGAATATATGTAGCAAGCATTATTTGTGAGACATATATTTAGTGGACATCACATGTCAGCGATCTTTGTAGCAGCCTTTGAAAAGCAAATGGCAGCAGAATATGTTCTCCCCTTTCCTTTTAAAAGAATCAACCCTCCAATGTCAAACCTGTGCCAATCACATCTCCTCACCTTCATTCCAATTTAGATACAGACAAAATTTCATCTATAAATTTCTCCTCGTCCTATAATAATAATAATTTGTGCTCATTGTCATAGTCATGCCATCACACTACCTGCCTAACAATTAAGCAAGCAAGCGTGTGGTTGTGACTTACAAATTTCTTCAGTCAAACCAGATTTCCAACCATCACAGCGTATGTTATCACTTTTTTAATCATATACGCTAACATTTTATGCGAGGAGTGTGTTGAAATCGATTACATAATTCCCCCTCTCATTATTTCATAATTTTTATTAATTATAATATAAAATTCATATATTATTACGAGAGTGTTAATTAAATTTTAAAATAAAAAATTAATGTTTAAACTTAATATTATTGAGATTATAGTAGCAATACAATTTGATTATATATTAATTTTTATTCTAAAAATTATATTTGTTAAATTTTGAATATTAATAAATTCAATTGCCAAAATTTCTTAAAATAGTAAAAGAGGTTGGAGTTTTGTTCGTAATAAAGTAATTCTTTATTATAATATATTAAAAAAAATATTATATTAAAAACATTAATATTGATTAATCCTATGCATTCATGCAATTGAAGATAATTAGTTGAGATCATAAATTCGGTTTAGGGATGTCAATAGTCATTACTTTTTTAAAGTATCTTGATTATTGTAATCGTGTTAGCAAACAAATTGAACGGCTCAGATCAAACTACGCGCATTAGAGAATCACAGAGAATAATATCCGCAGGCACTGCACCGGGACATTTGCACTACGAAGGCCAAACAACGTCTTTCTAACAGCAAAGTCAGTCCTACGGAAGGTCACCGTAAAAGGAAAACAAGACAGACAAAACACACCGCTTCAACTCAGACCATGAAATTTGAAAGCAATCTTTTATCAACCAAATTCTGCCTCTCTAATTTACTATTAATATTGTCTCACAGTAGAATAATTTGTTTTCAAAAAACACTTTCTCTCTTTTTTCCTTTTAATAATTATATCATTTTTTGCCACTTAAAGAATATTCTTACTGTTGGTAGCCATTAGCCATTGTGATGGAAGTTATTGATTTGTGAATGAGTTGAGTTTTTTCATGGAGTCTGAAGAGGAAGAGGGTTTTGGGTTAGGGAATGAAACAGTGCCGCGTAAGAGCTGGGCAAAGCAGACTGAAGAGAGTTACCACTTGCAATTAGCAATGGCTCGTAGGATTTCCTCACAGATTTCCTGTGCTGATGATCCCCATTTTTTGGATTTGTTTTCTGATGAACGAGAAACTGATTCTGCTGAGACTGTCTCTCATCGCTTCTGGGTATGTTTTTTTTTTTTTTCCTTCTTTGCTTAGTGGGATTCTTTTTTAAGTATTTTTTTTTATTTATCTTTGGTTTTGTTGGCAATTTGGGTTGTTGAGGAAAATGTGGGATTTTCATTGCATTGGATTCGAGAATACAATTCACTATGTGGAAATTGTTCAAATGCTTTGCATTTTGAGATTGTATGAAAATTCAAGATATTTATCATGTTATTGCCGTTTCTTTAGTTTATTTTGATCTTTGGTCTTTTTGGGGCGTGCAAAATTGCTTGTGTAGATGCTTTGTCGGATTTTGTGGTCATTGAGTGTTTGACTCATTGAACTCAGTATATGCATATTGCTATTTGTCGAGTGTTATGTAGTAATTATGAAAGATCAAAATATGGAAGTCTTATAGTTTTTAAGTATGAAACTTTAAGTTGACTGCATGAAAGAAGTTTTTTTTTTTTTTTTTCTGGATAAGGGTACAAGTGAAAGTTGAATTTGATAACACAGGATGCTTAGAGTTCAGACTAACAAAGTGTACTTGTTTTGAATTTCTGAAATTACTCTGTTGATCGTTGTCCCAATGGTTTGTATTGTCAGTGAGTTTGAATTATGAACTCCCAGACTCCAACTTAACCCAACAAATCGCCTTTTATTTTTATAAAATTAATTTGGATTTAGTAGGGCAATTTGATGTGAACTAAAATGTATGATAATTTATAAGGTAATCTATTTGTCATGAAAATTGTATTTCTCTGTTGGTTCCCTTGGAATAATCTACATTGGATTTCTAATCTAAAGCACAATGTTCTGATAGAACATTATATACATCCATCTACGGTAAAACTCACCGATCATGTAAGAAAGGGCCATAAACTTCATACTTACCAGTTACCTCTAACGAATTTTCTCTACACAGTTATACAATTCTTCTAATCTTCACTTGCTTCAGGTGAATGGCTGTCTATCTTATTTTGACAGAATACTGGATGGATTTTACCTGATCCATGGGATGGATCCGTATACATGGACTATTGGTACTGATCAACGAGACACTGGCCTGATCCCATCTTATAAATCATTGAAGGCTGTTGATCCTTGTAATGATTTGTCAATTGAAGTCGTTTTGATCAATACATCTAGGGATCCTGGTTTGAAGGAACTACAAGACACGCTACTGCCTCTTTCGTCTAATCGGGTCACTGCAGAAGATGCTGTTCATCAGCTTGCATATCTTGTTTGCAACCGCATGGGGTGAGTTTTCCACTTTCCAAGTCTTGATTATTACCAAAACTTCTCTTAAATTTGTCATCTACTATTCTTCTAAATAAGCTCTCATTCGTCATAAGGAGTACAGCCACAACTGAAGGAGAAGAATTTAGTAAACGGTGGAGGGAATGTACTGAAGTTCTGAAAGACTGCCTTAACTCTGTAGTACTTCCGATTGGAAGCTTGTCTGTTGGCCTGTGTGTTCATCGTGCACTACTGTTTAAAGTAAATATCTCAGCTTGGTTATAGATTGATGTTTTTTGCAACTTGTCTGTGTTTCCTGTATTAGAATCATGTATGCGTTATTCTTAGTGGAGCTTATCTCTCCTATTCCATAGCTATTTATTTGGTCCTTTTGCTGCTTCAAGTGGTGTTATTATACTTCTCTTAAGTTATAGTATGATGAGCATCGGCGTATGTTTTCATTTCTTGTACAGTAGAATCTCTACAAAAAGATCTTGCAGAATCCAGCTTCCTAGTAATTGTAATATTTGCAGGTGTTAGCTGACTCAATTAACTTACCTTGCCGAATTGCAAAGGGCTGCAAATATTGTAAGAGGGATGATGCCTCTTCCTGTCTTGTGAAAATTGGTTGTGACAGGTATGTCATATTGGCTATAATTGATTGACTATTAGTTGTTTGAACTATTAGAAGCAACATGCTTGGAAAAATGCAGGGAACTGAAAAAATATGGAGAAACTCCAATAAGATAAGAAGTGTTAATAGGGGGACAAAGAGCCGTATAGTCAGAGAAAAGATAGAGACTACATTGTTATTGCATGTCATTCTAATGAGAATTCCAAGATTTATATATATATATATATATATATATATAAGCTTATGATCATTGTAAAATAGGAACAATTAATAGGCATCTTCAATGGTTGGAAAAGCCGTGGCTTATACAAGTCCTAAGTGGACTTTGTAAAGGTGACAAACCATAGGCAGTTAATAAAGAATTACACAATTTAAGGCTAGTTTGGGATTGCTGTTAGGAGAGTTAAAATCACTTTTGACAAAATCAATTCATCCTACAACAGTTTTTGAGAAGTAGAAAGGAGTTGCTTTTCAAAATCTAATTTTGAAAAGAAGATTTATCTTTAAATATAATTCCAAATATATCCCATTATAAATATACAAATCCAAAATTAACCTCGAAATAATTATTGAATTTCAACCAAAATCATTGAAAATTGAATAAAATTTGCTTTTTATTAAATTTCTACTAATTATATGTTTTTATTTCCTAAAAGCATAATTGAAACAAAATATATATTTTTTTACTATAAATTATTTTAAAATTGCAAAAAAATTTATAAAATTAGAAAATATATATAAGACGAACACTTAGGTAAAAATAATTTTTATTCAAAATTGTGTACTTTTTAGTCATTTGCATTTTCACAACATTCTAATAATAAAATTTACCCAAAACATATAAATTGCTTTTGAAATTTATAGCAGAATAAAATTTACCAAATACTTTACTGATTCTTTTTACAGTTGATTATTTCTTCAACACAACAAAAGCAAATTATTTTAAAATCTACAGCAATCCCAAATTGGCCAGTAGAGAGGTTGGAAAAGGTGAGAACGTGCACGTGTTAGGTTTTGAATATTTTTCTTATCAAGCCAATTTATAAGATGATTTAGCTTAGTTTATTGACTTGTCCAGTACTGGAGGTTAAAAGGTTGGGAAATATGGGGAGAAGAAGCTGTTCACTACCTATATATAAGCACAAGATTAGAGTCTATATTGGACTGTAAAATTTGTACTAGGAAATTTTGGAAAGAGTATTTTTGTAAACCTTAATTCAAGAAACAAGTGTATCAAAATTTACAACAGCTATACACTTTAGACTTTTTTTCACTCTTCGCAGAATTAATTAGCGATTGACAAAAGCATTCTGATTGTGGTGGTTTTTTGAGTTGTAAATAAGCATATGATGGGAATTGGACTTGGAACTGAGAATCATCAATGCATAAGAAGTTACTGGTTTGAGTTCATTTCGTTTACAATTGAAAGTAGAATTTTGAAGTAGATGTCTACTACATTGTATTTGGACTTAATAGTAATCAAAGCTTTGTCTTATTATGGTAGTAGATTAATGTGTACTATTTCCAGGGAGTATTTGGTTGATTTGTTTGGGGATCCTGGAGCTCTAAGCAAGCCCGATTCATCTCTCAATTGTACAGCATCAGTCTTTATTTCTTCCCCTTTATATCATCCGAGGTTAAGAGCTCTGGAGACTGTTGAGAACTTCAGGAAATTGGCCAAATTGTATTTTGTCGACAACCAGTCACCTATTTTCAAACCAGATGATGATCACTCAGGTGATTCCTTGTTTTTGCATGCATTTATTATTATACCATGTCTTCATGTTTTGTTGTTTTATTTTAAATTTTGTTTGTCATAATGATTGAATCTCTGAGATATTATTCTACTTCATATATCCATTGCAAATTTTCTTTGTTATTCGTAATTGCTTGAAGTGAAGAGTCTCTTGTTTTATGCTTGGGCTAATTGTTGCATTGTGCTAGCTGTGAACTCACTTTTTGCAGTTGTACACTAACATCACCCATACGTATTATTAATTTTGCTTAATCATGGGTAAACTTTACTGTTTGAAATATATTATAAGAGTTGTAGAGTTAACGATTAAAAAAGTAAAACACTTATTTGATCCCCTCTAAGATATCTTGTAAGCATTTGTGACATGTTTGACATGACAAAGAAAGTGCTAAATGAGTGTGCTTGTGCATAGCATTCAATTGCATAAGATAATTTACATGCTCACGATGGCTATTAATACATTAAGCAGAGCCTTGGAGGGTTAATATGGGTGTTGTCCTAACCTCAAGGATTATTTATATGAATTTGCTGCTTACAAGACTTGAATCACTGACAGTTGCAATTGGTAGCACGAGAATTTTCATTTCACAAATAATGATTGATATTACTGACATGCTTCTTAAGCGCTTTTTTATTTATCCTCACAACAAAGTTTTGGTTCTTGTCATAACAGGTTCTGCTATTAATCAAGACAACAAAACTGATCAACGGGTTACTAAACCATTAACCAGGAACTTATTTGACAAGAGCAACCTTATATCCACTTCAAGTAACAACCAAGATACAGTTCTGTTGGAAAGAGATGCATGGAATGTTAACCCTGATATAGATTTGCAGATGCTGAACTCATCTAATCGGTCCCAGCATGTCCTCAACTCATCACACCTCGTTAAGGGTCCGTTACTACGAAGTCCTGTCCAACCATTTCGACATAGAAAAACTCATGAAATTTCATCCTTTTCTAGGTTAAAGATTTGTGAGACAAATAATAATTTATTCATGGAGGCAAATCTGTCAGTAATGAGCAAATCAAGGAGAGAACTTTATCTTGAAGAGGAAGGTTTGGACATCCGGTGGAGTGAACTCGTTATAAAGAAGAAGATTGGGGAAGGTATGTGCTATTGTCTGAAGGACTCAGAATTGTGTGCTATACTAATCATCGATACTTTCATATTATTCTTTATCCACAATGTCTAAATATTGTTAAGAGATCACACGGCTGATTCTGAATGCTTTCCAGGTTCTTTTGGAACTGTCCATCTTGCTGAATGGCGTAATTCAGTGAGCATATTTCTTTTCCTTTATATATAAATTTACAAATTATTTATCCTGTGTATCATTAAGTTTTGATTAAGAGTTGTGCTTTTACATGTTCCTATGGACTGTGCTTATTAGGTTCATTTTGGTTTTATATAATTGTTGCAGGCTGAATTCATTTTTCTTAGTTTTGTTCCATAGATATAAAATCCCATGAAATTGGATATGTGTATGAAAAATCTCTTCTTTAGCTTGATTGCTTTCCTTTGATTTTGCTTTTATTTTGATCAAGATATTTGGTATATAGTTATCTGGAATTGTTGTCTTTTGCTAAACATAGTAACTTTGGTCATCTTGTTTTATGCTTAGTGGGCTAAAATTGATATTTAGGCATCCAAAAATATATTTCTGGTATATAATCAATGAATCGAACGTGCTACCTGCCCTTGGGGTCTGATTGTGTAACAATGGAGATTACTGCCCTATTTTACAGGCTGCTTTACTTCTGACAAAAAAAGAATAGAAAAGAAAAGTAGCAAAACGGAGTTTCCTTTCTTTCTTGTTTCCAACTTTGAAATGTGTATTGTTCAAGAACAGCCTATTTGTTTGTCATCTAAAGGAACAACCTGTTTACTGAAATAATTGTGGTTGCTCTGAAAATAAAAATAATTTTCTACTGTGTTGAGACAAATCTTTTTAACTTTCCGTACTGATTTTAATGTGCATGTGTTTCTATTGTTTAATACTAAGCTTCTTACTCTTAGGATGTTGCTGTCAAAGTTCTCATGGAGCAAGAATTCCATGCAGATCACTTCAAGGAATTTCTTAGAGAGGTATGTCCAAGCTGCTTTTTTCCATCTGAAAATGAATGCTAGTTTGAGGCATGAATAGAAACCTAGCTCTTTCTTTCTCTGCAATAATATTGACCCTATCTAATTGTTTATTATCATTTTCAGTTGTAATGAACTGCAAGCTTTCTTTTTTAGGTTGAAATTATGAAAGATTTGC
>JAXCLQ010000006.1:7279893-7313129 GCA_035584115.1 Cedrela odorata | reverse complement strand
ATTTTTATCATTTGTATCCCAAAATTGACCAATCAATTATGCATTTCAATTATTTAAGTGTTATTGACCACATAAATGGTGTGTGTGTGGAGTTACTTCATTTTTTTTTAGGGTTTTCCAAATATTTTGAAATATATTTGTTTTCAATTTTTTCGTGCAAATAAATAAACATATGTATGTATGCATGTTATGTTAGCAGTTAAAATAAAATATTAAATTAATTCTATTGAAATAAATTTAGTTATTGAATGAAATTATAATACATAAGGTATGAGTATGTACTTCAAGAATTTATTTTTATTTATTTGTTGTTTTTATTTTAATCATTTAAAAATAGTACCATTCAATTTCTTAAGTAAAATTTTGGAAATAATTTTAATATCTTTTATTGTTCATATTTACTTTCTTTTTTATTTAATCATTTGTTCGGATCAGGGAGACAATATTAAACTAAAATTAAATAATATTTGTTTAAAGTCAATATTTTAAATTTTAAAAAATAAAATATCATCGTACGAACACATCACATCACTTATATCTCTTTCATAATTTTGAAATTTTAATTAAAATATTATTTTTTAAAATTATTTTTATTATTATTTTAATAATATAATACGTAACTATAAAAGTATATTTTGTCTTATACCAACGACAAATCATATTTAAATATATATATATATATATATACACACACACACAAAAACAAAATTAAACTTTAATATTTTAACATCTTTCTTATTTATAATTTATAGATTTAAAAAAAAAAATTAATCTAATATTTATTTTGTTTTATTTTATATTTTAAGATATTGCCCAAATAATAAGCATTTATTTTTCTGTCCCTCACTTGTATATATATTTTTTGGTCTGTTGTACCAAATATTTTATTAATTGAACGTATAAATAACGGTTGCCGATGACTATGAAATTGTTTGATTTGACTTTCGAAATTTCAGCTCAACGACCAGTCCACGCGCTTTGGAATCAGCGTGAAAAGCGCATCTTAAAATGATAAACTCACCTGTTATTGTTAATATCATAAATCACAGCATACATCACCTCCACTCATTCCCTATTCATAAAAATACATTTGTTTTTTTTTTTTTTAAAGTTTAATTTTTACGGTATCAAAAAATTAACTTGCCTAGTCCTTGAGCCACACCATTGGTCGGTCACACTCACACATGACGGTAATAATTATAATATAAGATTATTTTTTCCCCTCCCCTCTACTCTTATCATTGAAAAGTCAAGATCCATCAACAAAATACCCATTTATAAAAATTACATGTACATGTACTCTAAATATATATATGAAATTCAATAAACAACACCACAAATTCTATGTAAATATCATACATTTATCTCATTTTAAAAATAAAAATTTTATTATTATATAAAATATAAATAATTTTAAATATCTAAATTTAAATTTTTTATTATTATTATTGTGACACATACTTTTATTAAGATGTAATTACAAAAGATTAATCCTTAAATTAAATAATAATAATAATAAAAGAAATATTTTAAAAATATTTAAATAATTAAAATTAAATTATTATATTTGTCGTTTAATAAAAAAAATTTAATAATAATTTATTTATTTAAATAACTTTTTTATAAAAACACTGGCAAAGACACCATACATACATTGTATGGTAACAAAAAACGAGGTAAAGTCACGTAATCTCATGCAAACTGTTACGAGAGCATCCTCTCTATCAACCGCCCTTTTGTTTTTATTCATAATTAAATATTGTTTTTATTTTTCTCGTGTGGGCGCCTCTTTGTTAGGTTTTGCCACAAATTTTTAGGCCCCCCCCGCCCTGCTTTGTTATTTGTGCCGAATCACGTGTTTAACTCGTGCCAAAACAATGAAAAACACGCGTCGGCGTTGGACTGGGGACCCATGAAAACAAAATTCGGCAACCACGTGGAATTTACCAAAATAACCCCTGCCCCAAATTTATTATAATTTGGTATGCATACACATTATTTATAACTACAAAACCAAAAGATTGGAGTAACTGTGACAGTTTTTTACAGCACATTTACTTAATTTAAAGAGATTAAATCTTCCTTAAATAATTAAGTTCAAAAAACAAGGACGAAAGCAAGACTGATAGATGTTACTTACTTTGTTTAACCTTTAGCCATATTCCAAGTTTTAATAATAGCACCCCTTTTACAATATGGAGCACTCCTTGCTTGGCCAGAGTAAAGATAAATCTTATCACGTAAACCTCTCTCTCTCTCTCTCTCTCTCTCTCTCTCTCTTAATAAATAAAAATAAATTAGATAAATAAAAAAATTGTCTACCCTATTTTATCCCATAAGGATTTTAAATTGTACATGATATTTGAATTTAAATTTTATTATTTGCTATTTTTTTTTTGAAAAATTAAGCTATTTATAAGACAGATACAAAATTATATAAGATTATTTAAAATGTTGCCAACACTACGAAGCATCATACTAACCATGGGGGCGACTACAATACAATTCAGGAGTGCCCATCTTATAAAAGAAGAAAAGAGTGCCCACACTAGTTAACTTTGTTTCTTTTATATATATATATATATATATATATATAAAAGTAATCAGTAGCAGTTTGGTTTCCTTTTTCTCTCTCTACTTTGTCTCTTCGCTCTTATTCTTGTTACCGTGAAGACTGACTCAAAGTTTTTCCGGCATTTCCAAATTCCAACAACAGCTACCTTGCTCAGTTCCAGATCGGTGAGTTGAACGAAAACGTTTACATTCTTACCTTTTCCTTTTTCTTTACCAAATTCATGCATGATATTTGCATTCCTTGCATATTATCAAAAAGATTCTTTATAGATTTTATCAGTATTTTTTTTTTATCCTCCTTGACCATTTAAACGAATTCACTGTTTCAATTAATATAATCTGATTCGTTTCCCTTTTCTTGTTTTCAAAAATAATTTGCTTTTATTTTATTTCCATTGCTATTCACATTTTCTTGTTACTATTCATATTTTCCGGGAAGGAAAAAAATAAGAATATAACTTGCCTTACTTGTTGAGCAATACCTGGATATGATTTTCCAGCATTTATAACAGAGATTCTATTTTGTTTTGTTACCTGAGAAGATTTTCTTCCTCTCTAAGTGTGTTTTCTGGTTTTTTTTAGTCATATTTGGTGAGAATTGTTTAACTGAGAAATGTGCTTTTGGGTTTTGGCAGAAACTCAGCAAATGGGTAGGAGAGCAGAGCAACAAAATCAGAATTTTAGCAATTTGCAGCAGAATTTTGCGAACAGAGGATAATTAGAGATTACAAAAAGGGAGACACCAATTTTCGTAGGAGTAAGAGGAAAGGGTTATATTCTCGTGTTGGATGCATGAGACAAGGAATGAAGTTCGGTGAGGGAATTTCAATTCCACAAGAGACAGAATTCCAGTTGATGGGTTCTTGGATGCAGGTAACACCAGAGAAGCCAATTCCAACAAGATCCAATCCAGTGCCGGTTGACAGATACGGGACACAACTGGGGACAGCAGATTGGCAAGAGCTGGCTAGTTTTCCCAGTGGACATGTACAACAGACGCCAAACTACAACAGAGTTGTTCCAAATTTAAGTCCAATTGGACAAGATCGGAATGAAGGGTATTACGGTAGTAATATAAGCATGGATGAGAGACACGGAATAATCAATCACATTGCAGCCTCCTACACGCAGGTCTGCTATAATGAAAATGGCAGTTCTAACACTAACCAATTAACTAATATTTTGGGAAGCAGGAATGCAGCTGTGCTTGCCTCTGCAAACAGAATTCCTGTCAGAAGTACAAGCACGGGGAATCAGCCACTGGTTCCGAACTTGCATTCTCAAGTCAATAACTGGAGGGAGTCCAACTTGTGTAATTTGTCGCTGCACAACCAAGCTCACTATTCAGGTTCAAACCTGTTACAGAACAGCGATAGCTTTCAGCAGACACCCCAATGTAAGTAATTAATCTGTTATCTGCTAAGCCAATATATGCAGCTAAGATTGTTAGGCTTGAATCAGCCCATTTCTCATTCAGAACAAACAAATACAAAAGGGGGAATAGGAATTTATATGCATTTGAAATCATGTCATTCATTTGATTTTATGTCAAAGCACGGCATGTAATTGTCACCAGATTACAATAAAATAATCTCACAGATGATATCATTTCTTCACGGTGTATTGCTACATTTCAATTGATCATGCTGGGTATATCATTTACTGAAGAAAAAGCAAATAATTATTCACTGTTTTCTGATAACCCAACCTATCAGAAATTATAGACTTGCATCACCATCCCCCAACCCTAAAAACAAAATCCTAAAAGGGAAAAAAAGATAACGGCAAGAATCAATTTCTGTTGAAAATCCATACAGTATGGCGGGTTTTGTCCACTAGAAAGGAAATACCAGGTCGGCTCCATTCAAAGATGCCCTAGAACATATTAACTCATAATTGCCGTGTAATAGATATTGATTCCAGGTCTCATGAAACAGAAAATAGTAATCACCTCCCAGGTTGGTAGCATTTGTAATATTAGCCATTTTATCTCAGTATGTAGATGATGAAATTGCTTATTTTGAAACAGATTTAAGGTACTTTATTAAAAATAGTTGTGCAAAAAGAGATTACTGCAATGCTTTGCATAAGAAGATTATAGCTTACCTCCACATGATTTCCAATTGTCTCATCATTATTAACTATTACACATTTCTTTAGATGGATTCCCCATAACTTACCAGTTGAACTACAACCAAAATTCTCCACCAAGAACCGAAACTGACGCAGCTTCAAGTGTCACAACCACATTGCTGTTCTCACCAGTAACACCAGATCCACTGAAGTTGGAGAACAACCAGCCTTCTATGAGAGTACGTTTCCCAACAACTGCAAGCATAAATAAGGAGAAAGACAGTCAAGAGAATTTACACACAGCCATAGGAAACGAGGCTATTCAGTACAATCACAATGAACTCTTGCAAAATGTTGTGGCATCTGCTGTCATTTCAACACCACTTGAGGACAAAAGGGAACTTGAGAATGGAAGTAGCGGAGGCATTGACCTTAACAAGACACCACAACAAAAACCACCCAAACGAAGAAAACACAGGCCAAAAGTAGTAGCAGAAGGCAAAGCCAAAAAGATTCGAAAGGCAGAAACTCCTAAAAGTACTAACCCTGGTGGAAAGAGGAAGTATGTGCGCAGGAAAGGACTGGAAGAATCAGCAACTCAAAAGGCAGATATTACGAGAGACGCTACTGATCCTAGTGCCAGACCTGCTGCAAAGTCATGCAGAAGAGCATTGAATTTTGACTTGGAAAAAAATGGAGATGAAAGTCAGGGTGAAGTAATTGGTCATCAGGCAGAGATGCAACAAAGTTATATGAGGAATTTTAATTTAAACTTGAATTCTCAAGCCACAGAATTGGACAGCAGAACTAACAGCGGGTACGGAACAGTTTCAGCTATGCTAATTGGCCAACAAAATGGATTACCCATAGAAAACCAGCTACCAGGAACAGTTAGTAGCCATACCCATACCATAAATCAAATCCCAGCTTACATGTCAATGCTGGAAAGGCAAGCAGTTGCAGCTTCACTACCTCCAAGAAAAGACCTGCTCATGGAAAATCCAAATATCATTGCAAGTAGCGTAGATACTAGAATTGCTGATCCATTCCAACATAGTACCAGATCTGGCTACACTTCCATCCAGCAACATACTTCTGCAAAAGGAATTGGCCACACTGTCGTCCAAGCAAAATCCAATTTTGAAAACCTTGAGAGGACCAGACAACCGATGTCCCTAAGTAACTTACAATCAGTACCAACAATTTTGTCTGGTTCAAAAGAAGCTAGGGGATCAAAGAGAGAATATTCTCACACAACAGAGCAGATGCAACCCCATGCTGTAAATGTAAAGTGTTCTTCACTCCTGAACCAAAATATGATTCAGATGGATGGATTCCACAGGAATGGCAGCATTCAGGGTGTCGATTGTTCAGAGATATACAAAAAAAAGAAGATTGAGAATGGACTACATGCAATCATAACTGGCAAGCTTTCTGGTATTACAACGGCTAAAGATGGCTCAAGACAAGCTCAAACAAAACTTGTGAATGGTGTCAAAGGAAATGGATTTATACAAGCGGAATATGATATATTGAACTCTCACTTCAAGAGCAGTAACATTGCTAACAGAGAAAACAGTGGGTACAACAAATTTTCCTGTGACTGGAATGCTCAATCTATGGCTTCGAGGAATAACTTGCCAAAACATATTTCTTCCAAGAAACATTCATGCATGGAAAAAATGGGAGAGACTACCAGACTGGCTGCAGTCCATGCTTTTGCATCTTCAATTCCAAGAGAGAAACGTGATTTACTCCCACCAACTCCCCCTGGAAAATCTCCTCCTCCTGGAGGAAGGAGGGCACCTAAAACTAATCGTGCCAGTGTCTCAGTAAAGCAAAATCCAGAACCCACTTTAGCTAAACCATTTTCATCAGAAATGGATAAGGTGCTGCTGGAACAAAGGAAAGCCTTGTGTGATCACCAGAATTATTCAGCTAAAAAAAGAGGTACTTCCATGATAAGAGACTTTCAGCGACTGTAGCATCTCAACAGGCAGCTTCCCAGAATATTCTACCATCCGTTCTTATATCACATTTATTATTGTTTGATGCAGGGCCAGCAATTAAACAGATTTTCCCTATTCCAATGGATGAGGTCATACATAGATTCAATGATCTCAATCTCAATGGAAGGACCAACCAGGTGCAGGATCAAGAGCAAAATGCAATTGTTCCATATAAACAAGATGGTACAGTTGTTCCATATGAAGGTTTCGAATTCGTCAAAAAACGTAAGCCAAGGCCAAAAGTGGACCTTGACCCAGAAACAAATAGAATCTGGAATCTGTTGATGGGCAAGGAAGGAAGTGAAGGCCTTGAAAAAACAGCCAAGGAAAAGGAGAAATGGTGGGAAGAGGAAAGGAGGGTTTTTAAAGGACGGGCTGATTCATTCATTGCACGGATGCATCTTGTACAAGGTATAGTTCCTTATACTTTTATAATAAAGCAAGCCCACTATGTTAATATTATGCAGCCTTGAGTTAACCATCTCTATTTTATATCCTTTTGAACTTGAAATGTCAGAATGGCATGCACTTATAATTGCATACTTTCTTCGTTAATCAAGACTGAAGTATTAGACAACATCCTCCAAGCATAAGAGAAAAATCACTAATCCATGAACACAAACTATGCTATGTTAGTGTAAAGAGAAATTACTTAGCAAAAAGCAAAAGAACAACAGGATGAGGAAATGCATACAAATTATCTGCAAATTCTTCAATACTTGCCATTCTATCTTTTAGTGTCAATTTTCTAGCAAATATAACTTACCCAGTGGCAATTTGTTGCTGACACTGAACAGCATATTGCTTTCAGAAATGTCAATTGATGGCTAGAAAGAAGCGTACACAGAGAACAAATGCTTATTTGGTTCAAGATAAATTCCTAGAATAAAACACTGTTAACCTTGATTATTATTGAGGACAGTGTTTCCTCTTCAGGTTTTTTTCTTGGTGCTTCTTTCTGGTGGTTGCCAAGGAGTTTTCTGGCATATGCAATAAACTTTCTTGCAAAAGGAAGCCTGTGAATTTTTCCATTGGAACAACGGCCATCTTTTATATAGATAACAATTTTTAACATGTAAGAGTGCCAAGAATTAACATACAACTGCTATAGAAAGTTACCTGCATATTTTTTCACCAAAACTGCAACCACTTTCTTACAGGAGATAGACGCTTCTCGAAGTGGAAGGGATCAGTTGTTGACTCAGTGATAGGAGTTTTCCTCACCCAGAACGTTTCAGACCATCTCTCAAGGTAATTCAATTTTTCAGTAGAGTTCCAATACCGAATTGCACAGAAAAATAGAACTTTTATAATTAAACAGTATATTTGACTTCTTCCCGGTTATGCAGCTCTGCATTCATGTCCTTGGCAGCACGATTTCCTCTCAAGTCAAACAAGAGAACATGTAACATGGATTGTACAAACATATTGGTTGAAGAACCAGAAGTATGTTTAATTAGCTCAAATGATAGCATCCAATGGCATGAACAAGTATTAAGGCATCCACTCAATAGCCAAATCTCTATGACGCCCCAAAAACCAACAGAACATCAGAGGGAAAGTGAAACATCAGGTGTAGAAGAAATCATATCATCACAAGATTCTTTTAGTTCTTCTATCCTGCAAAGCAATGGAGGCATCCGATCCTACTCAGGTTCCAACTCAGAAGCAGAAGATTCTCCTTCCGGTTGCAAACTGGATAATGGTTCAACAAATTTTCTACAGGAGGGAAATACCACATTGGTTCATGACTTCTATCGTTGCATAAATGAGAACTCAATATTTCAAGCGGGATATCATAGGCATGAGCAATCAGAAGATATAGAAAATGTCCAGCGAGAGTTGAGATTGGACTGTGTAGACAACCTTGACGGCTCCTTAACTTTTACTCAACTGCTCAATTTCAATAACCAAGAAAATCAGGTACCACTTGTCCCTTCCAGTAACTATGAGCTGCACATGACTTCATTCTCAGAGCTATTAGACACTGAAGGTTCTGAAATATATAATGGAGAATGCATATCTTCTTGGCCTTCAATCGCTTCTGAATTCCATATGGCAAAAGAAGGAAATTATGCAAGGACTGGACAACTGGCAGAGGATATAACTGAAACAACAGTTCAACATAATGGACTACCAATGCCCAAAGAAATGCCAACAGGAAGCCCATACACATTATTAAGCATGAGCTCAATGCAACAACAAAATGTTTCTCAGCCAATATCTCACTCTAACTATAATCAACCTTATGGTGACATTCACCAACATGAGAGAACCGAGACCTTTCAATGTGAAAGCATTTCACTAAAACAGCCTGTGCATCATGCTGACCCAGTAAAGAAGCAGAATGGTATCATGCAGCAGGTCCCGAGTGACCCTGAGCTTGCAGAAAAAACATGTCATGTTGAGGAGAGAATCTCTGTAGCAAATAAGCTCTCAGAAAATAAAATGACCAAACCAAATTCAGGGGAGCAAGTACTTTCCACTCACAAGGCAAATGATGAGATAAATCCCAAAATCTCAAAATCAAAAAAAGGGAAGGCTGATGGCGAGAAAAAGAATGCAATTGACTGGGATAGTTTAAGGAAACAGGTTCAAAACAATGGTAGGAAAAAAGAAAGAAGTAGAGATTCAATGGACTCTTTAGATTATGAAGCAGTGAGATGTGCTAACGTTAAAGAGATTGCTGACGCTATCAAAGAAAGAGGGATGAATAACATGCTAGCTGAGAGAATCAAGGTACTCATTAAATTCTACCACAAAGATTGAAAATTTTCTAAGATCAGCTTCAAATGATTTTATAGTGAAATGGATTATAATGAGTGCACAATATTGCAGGAATTTCTAAACCGACTGGTCAGAGAACATGGAAGCACTGATCTTGAGTGGTTAAGAGACATTCCCCCTGATAAAGCAAAGTAAATTTCTCAAATTTCCAATTCCTATCTAAATCAACATTTCAATTCCTTCATAATCTTCCAACTGTGGCCTCTGCAGAACTAATATTCTTAGTTTAAAAATATTTATGCCACAGAGATTATCTGTTAAGTATGCGTGGACTGGGGTTGAAAAGTGTAGAATGTGTGCGGCTTTTAACACTTCATCATCTTGCTTTTCCGGTAAGGCTATCCTAAAACTATCAAAATGTAAAGCTTCTAGGACTCAAACAAGATCTTACACTTAACATACTATATTTATATTTTATTGAAGGTTGACACAAATGTCGGACGCATAGCAGTTAGACTGGGATGGGTCCCTCTTCAACCATTGCCCGAGTCACTTCAGTTACATCTCCTGGAACTGTTAAGTATCATGTATTAACTAATAATCAACCCCCAATTTCCCCTCCAAACAGAAACACTAATCAGATATCTCTTGTAGGTATCCGATGTTGGAATCAATACAGAAATATCTCTGGCCCAGATTGTGCAAACTAGATCAACGAACACTGTAATGCCAATAACTCCTTTAAAACATCTTTATTCATAAGAGCTGCTTTTCCTTCAAACAAAATTAGTAGACAAATAGTTGCTCATTCATTCTGCTAATGATTTGACTGATTGCTTTACTACCATAATGCAGGTATGAGCTACATTACCAGCTGATTACCTTTGGAAAGGTATATTGTCGGTCCATTTTGGCATTCCTGCTACACTAATTAGAAACATTTAAAAAATTCCAAACATTTAATGCTTCAACATCTATGCAGGTTTTCTGTACGAAGAGTAAACCAAATTGCAATGCATGTCCAATGAGAGGAGAATGCAGACACTTTGCGAGTGCTTTTGCAAGGTCTGAATCCCCCACCCTGTCCTATTATAATTTTGTTGCCGCTATTATTCTGGCAGATAAACATAAAATGTCAGCCTTCAGAACCTCTAAATTCCAAGGTTCAAAGATAGCTTCGTTGCACTTGTGGCAGTGCAATCCATTAATGATTTTCGGAGGAAAATGAAGGGAGAAAGAAGTCTTAAATGCAGATAAAATGAAGTACAGAACAGCATATCAGCCGTAGAAAGAAGTTTGATGGAACAAAAATCTTTCTTGAGACCACCCATCCCATCTTCCCATCAGGATGATTTGCATATTCTCATAACAGAACTAATTGTTCTCTGTTTGGATCAGTGCAAGGCTAGCTCTGCCAGGACCAGAGGAGAAGAGTATAGTGAGTTCAACTGTGCCTACTACAACTGAAAGAAACCCTGCTGCAGTTATCAATCCCTTGCTATTACCTTCACCAGAGAAAAACTCAATTAAAGAAGCAGGGCATGAAATCGGCAAGTGTGAACCCATCATTGAAGAACCAGCAACACCACAACAAGAATGCACAGAAATAACAGAAAGTGACATCGAGGACACATTTTATGAGGATCCTGACGAAATCCCCACAATAAAACTCAATATTGAAGAGTTCACCATGAATCTACAGAACTACATGCAGGAGAAGATGGAACTACAAGAATGCGACATGTCCAAAGCTTTAGTTGCTTTGAATCCAGAAGTTGCTTCTATTCCTACACCCAAACTGAAGAATGTGAGTCGGCTACGGACAGAACATCAAGTGTAAGTGGATATCCTCTATACTCATATTAGTCCATGCAACTGAAATCCCCAGCTGAATTAGTTAGACCAAAGCTGCAGTAATTTAAATTTATACAAGCAAAGCTGATTATTACCCACAAATATGGTAAGTAGTACTTGGAAATGGTTCAAAACAAAAATAAAATAAAACATAAGAGTTACTAGTTAAAAAGAGAGCACCAGCTTCACTAATTTTGGGTAACGATAACAAGCAGTCAGGCCATTTCAAACTAAGACTAGGCTTTGACAACGAATAAAATCCCACATGATTTTCTCTAACAACTCTCTCACATGATACAGGTATGAACTTCCAGATTCACATCCTCTGCTAGAAGGGGTTAGTTTTTCTCTAATTTCCAGAATTCAATATTTTGTACGTGACATTTGCTTGACCACAAATCTACTGAATTTACAGATGGATAGACGGGAACCTGATGACCCTAGTCCATACCTTCTTGCAATATGGACACCAGGTGAGCACAAAAAAATACATCTCAACGTAAAAAAAGTGGTCCCAGCAACACTGAGCATAAAACCATTTTCCATACTACGTTGTTTGAAAAGACAAACTAGCTAGATTATGTGGTTCCAGGACATGTTAAAAATGTGAAATCAACACAGTAAAAGCAAGAAATGGACTAGTAACTACACATTTCTTGTTTGTAAGGTGATACTACTTTGTATGATGTTTAAGTAATCACCTTCATTGCTGCAACATATATTTCTAGGTGAAACTGCCAATTCAATTCAACCTCCGGAAAGCAGATGCGGGTCCCAGGAATCTGGCAAACTGTGCGATGACAAGACATGCTTTTCATGCAATAGCGCAAGAGAAGCTAATTCACAAACTGTCAGAGGAACTATTCTGGTGAGAACTCTATTTGATCTAATAATACATAGACAACTATTGTAAAAGTCAAAAGTGACATGATATACCATCTTGATTATCTACTAATATTCTGAACATCTCATCTTCAGATACCTTGTCGTACAGCAATGAGAGGAAGCTTTCCACTAAATGGCACATACTTTCAAGTTAACGAGGTAAAATTAAGCTATTTATTAACACTTATTTTCCTGGAAGAATCTAGATAAAACATGGTCTTTTTGGGCAGTTGGATCTCAATTTTCTTTTAACTGAGCCATTCATTTTAAGGTACATGTTCACAAAGTTGCAATTACAATGCAGGTGTTTGCAGATCATGACTCGAGCCTCAACCCAATTGATGTTCCAAGACAATGGATATGGAATCTTCCAAGACGTATGGTGTACTTTGGAACCTCTGTATCAACAATATTCAAAGGTGAGAGAAATTACATATAAGCTCTTGCAAATTGCTTCCCCAATCTAGTAATAAAATTGAAAGAAATAAACTTAAGGAAAGATTTGTGTAACAGGCCTTTCAACGGAGGGGATACAGTATTGCTTTTGGAAAGGTATGAAATATGAAATCCTTATTTAATTGTTTTCATTACTGGACCTGCTTTGGTCAAGTTCAATAGCCATTGAGTGCATACATGTTACTTTTAGGTTTTTTTAATCTAATCTGCTTCCCGTGAAAGTGATATTCCCATTTAACACATACATCAGTTACAGATAGCAAGCAATGATCGTATCTTTCTTTTACCCTCACCATTCATCAACTTATCTTATATGTTTAATTCTTACTCAACAAATATTATACCATGTGGAAATTGAGATAATGTAAACTTATATACCTCAGAAACGCCCGTAACTAAATTTGCAAGTCAGAAAGCAATAAGGTTAAACAAACTACTAAATGAGGTTCATTACTCAAAGTAGCTCACGCAGCACGTGGATGAATGCCAACAGAGGAATTTGTTACAAAATCAATTATCAGAAACAAAATCAGCACTTTAACATTAAAACCATAAACCTTTTTTTTTAATCTTATGGTATGACTATCAGCACATCCATATAATAGTAGCGTAGTTGACTCCACTACAATCTGATAACTCTAACACAATAAAATGCACACCACCCATACATGAGCATGGACATTCTAGATACAACTTCTGTCAAAATGTCAGTCTAACAAAATCATCCATGCACTGTCCCACTCATTACATCTTATACATATATTATAAGAATGCAAATGGACTTCAAAGGTTGGTGTTCATTATTTTCTAGCTCACCAATACAGTATGCCAATATGTCTACATATTTTTATGGACTTCAAAGGTTTTTATCATGTCTTTTGAGTTAATTTGTTCTTTGTTTCTTTCATATAGCTTTTAACCCTGTCTTAATATCTGGTATCAAACACAAATATGTAGACATGCATTTATAGAACTAGAAATCATGATTTTACATGCAGTTGTGGTTGAAAAAACTGAATGATTTCACGAGTTTTGATCACCAGTTACAAAATCATAAATTTGAGTTTACATGTGAGTAATAATACAATAAGTTTACCTTATATTTAATTATAACTGTTTTCATTTGCATAAATGAGGAAAAAATGTAAAAAAATTCAACAGCAAATAATTACATATGTACTCATTTGAATAAATTGATGACTTACCTTGTTTCAGAGAATAACAAGGTTTACTGAAAGACACCCCATAAAATTATTGATTGTTAGAAAACTAATTGACCCTTAAGACTAACCTAATTTTGAAGACATCAAAGGCTTCAACTCTACAAAAATCATAAGTGATGACCAAACAAGTATAACTTCAGTAACTTATGTAAAAGATCCAATATATTGAATATCCAAATTCATAATTTTATCTACAAATCGAAAACAAAATCGCCTGAAAAATTCAAATGTCTTTTCTCAACCACTCTTTTGTTCCTTAATCAACTCCTTGAAAAAATAATATACGTATCATATAAATATAAAATAAAAGACCTTTCACAATTAAGTGCATATCATAGGTGAAAATTTTCTTATCCTCTCATAGAACATATATACACAACTGAATAACCAATGTAATAATCTTTAAGTTGTTGCATTCTGAAGCAATACTAATAGCATTTAAGTATCATTCATCTTCCTAAAACTAAGCACTAAACTATAAAGTTTTGTTCAACTCTGTGAACATCCATGAAATTCTTTATAACTGCGTTTCTCCTTTTAAGATCACCTAAAGCTGTGAACTAAAATTAAACTACTTCCCAAAATTTTGAAAGATCATGTATTCATAAGATTAGAGGTTAAACTAGCACACCCCAAACCCAACCCTAACCCCGGATAGAAAAAGGAAAAGATTAACTTCTTCCTGTCTTTTAACAGGGACACAAGAAGGAATGACTCCTTTTAAGTCTTAAAACTACATTATAAATGCAAACATAACGCTAGTCACATCAGAACTTAAAATGTCTGTTTCTAGAGGTTGTTCTTTGCATTTGTTGATCCCATTTAGGGGAGTTTCATAATTCAGACATGTCACTAACTTTTTGAAAATTTATTGGCAGGTTTTGTTTGTGTGAGGGGTTTTGACCAAAAATCAAGAGCACCACGACCTCTCATGGCCAGATTGCATTTTCCAGCAAGTAAATTGGTCAAAGCAAAAAATGAAAACTAATCATAAGCAAGCCTTGATACAGACAAGAAAGTTACTGGTGAAAGTACTAATAAAGAGTCAACAAACAAGGAAAGAAAGATTGCTGACTGTAAGGAGAAAAATGATTTTTGACTAACATGTCGTTGTACATTCAATTATTCTTTCGCTAACATAAATGCATTCACTGCATGTTAACCCTGGCAGAAGAAGTTTTAAGATACTGTGAAAAGCCATGCCAAACAAGCTGTAGACTGTACATAATTAATTCCAATTCAAGCTCAAACGAGCAATTCTTTGGAACTAGCAATGAAATAGGTATAGCTGAGTGATGATGCAAGAGAAATGTTGCATATATAATTTAGCTACAAAGAACGTCGCGAAGAGCATACTGAGATTACATATACCATATTTTATTGAGTTACTTGAAATAAAAATAGCTGAACAAGCCTACTTTAGGCCTTAGCTCATGATAGGGGGCCACCTAAAGTCCACCTGAAGTTCGATTAAACCAGTAACCCAGAAAGCCATATATAAATCTACGATGATAACTCAAACCCAAAAAAATTACTGTAGTATATTTGCACCTGAATATGAACTCATGTCATCAAGAAAATGACGTTGAAATTAGAAAGTTGTATTAGATACATTTGAGTAGCCTATTAATATAACCCATTGGAATTAGTTCCAACTTCCTATGAACAACAGTCTTTAGTTCTTACCGCTTAATTTGCTTCTCACACACAAACGGAAACAACATAAGGATTCCACAAGGGATTAAGTGAATTTAATAAGATTCAACACAGGCAATCAACTGGAACAAGGCTTGTTCCAGGACAAGAATTCACATGTGGGGACTTGAGTAGAACAGCAATTTCATAAATTTATCTATAATGTGGGGCAGTAATAGTTTCTGTCTAGTTGCGGATGTATAAATGGCATGTTGGCTAAAAAAACATTATCAGATTCCTTATATGTGTGAACTGGAGAACATCCGTACCTCCAGCTTGAGTTCACAGAAACTTACCAATGTGAGAACAATTATAGAGATGCTGTTCTGTCTACTAAGTACTCCTTTTGAATGACAAAGCATCTGCTGGAGATTGAAGACATAGCAAACAAGTTCAGCAATTTCAAAGTTCAGTTATACCTCAAGAACTATCCATGAAACTAATTAAGTTTCAACCAAGTTCAGATCTGGCACATGTCAATAATGTAACTAACATTGTATCACAGATTTTGACAGAGAATCTGGAAATGATTATCATAATATGCTATATATATAATCATTTTATTTTTAACATTTGTAATAATCAGATTCACAAAGAAAACACAAAAGCAACAGAGTATGCTGGAATACTGTCTTAAATAGATGATTTATCAAATGATGAATGATACCATAAACTTATACCCAAATTCGGACTATGTGAGTCTATTTAGAAGCTTTTGAAGATTGGTAGTATTTTGTTAAAGGACAGTGAATCTATCATAACACAACCTCAAAATTACTTGAGACATTCAAGTGATTGTAAAATCAATTCCAACTAATGTATACAAGCAAATCCTAACCACAGGAGTGGTAAGAAAATCTAGAAGTAAAACTAAAGAGCAGTCAGAAAATCCAGAACTAAAATTTAAGACTGATTATCACTCCATGTGATGTTGAATTAGCATGGTAATGAATTTGAATCATCAGTACATAAACAAAGATTTGTAGTGTTTAATAAACCATAACAATCTCAACATAAAACACTTACGCTGCACTAGTATTTTAGAAGGGTCAGTGAACACAGAAAAGGAACTGAACAGATCACTGACAATATCCAGAAATCAAAGCCATGTTTAAACTAAATGCTAGAAATGATAACTTATCATGCACTGAATGCATCACCACTACCACACCTGCCAACAAACAAATCCACAGTGACCATAAACGATAGCATCACTTGTATATTTCACCAACACCACCATTAGCATCACTACCATAACCATTTCCAAGGCCCCCGCCACCTTTACCAACATCAAAAGCCATCTAATACTGATTCACGATAGGAGAATCATAGACATCTCTTCACATCTTATTACCAAATTTGTCCTTTAGTAATATAGAAAGATTTTGATCCTCATCAGAGAATCGTTTCTAGTAAACCTATGACCTTGTGCTTAATCAAATGAAATAAATTATCTTATTGACACAAATTGTATGGCCTTAATAAGATTACTATAAAATCTAGAATTTTTAGATATGATAGAACGAACAACAACAAACATAAACTGACAATCAGGATACTTCATTTGACAACCATGTGAACAATGGCATAAGTTCTAAAATGTTAACCAACACAACCACATTATTATTCAACAATAATCTACAAAATCCAATGTGTTAACAATTTCAAGGCAGCTAATTACACCTGTCAATTTCTCTCCTAAAAGTGTGTAACCATTTGAGTTAGAGAATTACTTGTCTAATCTAGCAGAATAAAACAAACAAAGAAAGTTAAACATCATCTCCCATCTCCCACCTCTCTCTTGCTACCCTAAAATTATTTTCTTAGTTATTGGTTCTTTGAAATTGATAAAAACCACTTGCATACAATAATAGACATTTATATATATATATAAACATATTACATATGCAAGCAAAACGAATATATATCTTGCAATGTGGTGCAGATGCCTTTTACATTAGTGGGATTTGACATGTGTGTGCAGGTACATGATCATATCTATCTCCATATATCATTTAAAACACTAGTTTCTTATCCATCAAGCACCTAAAGTCTTGTAATAGATCATTGATTATTTAAAATATCAAATTCCAACATTTAACAATTAATTTTGAAAGAAAGCTCCATGATTGACAATAATAATTCTTTAATAGACATTACTGGTAATAATTTTAATATTTCCTCCCAGAATATTGCATATGAAGAAGCATCTTTGTATTCAATCATATTGGATTTTTTTTTTGTAATGATAGGCTGATATCCACTCATGATGTATATCTCTATAACTCCATGTTTCAAAATATTGACATCAATTATGAAGGAATGTCAAACTTGTATCATCGAACATCAAACTTGTAACATAGTATATCTCAAACTTATACATGGAGGAGTTCTAGCATAGAACATCATACTTGTAACAAGAAAACAGGACTTTAGCCTAATGTCCAATATCAATACTGGAGCCATTCTGTGGTTAGTGCCACTCGTCTGAAACAAAATTTGATGTTGTCTAGTTATAACAAATATAGTATTTCTATCATAAAGTTAAGCTCCATTTAGTTATCAACCAATATTTATTTTTTAACTTGACTATGAAACACATGGGTTCACAAGTTGTTCATAAATTAAAATACAAAATTTAGTACTCCATCTTCTCCTACTCCTAAGCTTAAACTTATTCACTTGTCAACTTACTCAAGAGTAAGCCAAGAAGACCAAAAAACTTCTTTATTTCAAATATTCATAGAAATATCTAATTCCCTTTTAAGATTAGCCCACCCATAAATTCATTACTGTCTATTCATTACAGTTCCGAATATATACCACTATACCGTGCCATTTCCTTTAACAAACTTGACGAAACCAATGGAAACACACAATTCTCAAACATGTAACATAAACGCGAATTCCTAACCATAACAGAAACAAGTTTAATAAGCAATCCGAACACAATCGATCTATAATTTGATTCAAAACAAAATGACAAAGACACAATCCACATCAACATCGCACATTTTCGCTATTTCAAGGTCATTTCTTATCTTTTTTTAGTTTCTTTTGTTTTCTTGGCAGCCTAACACAAAAACAAGCAGCGGAAACAAGAAAGCGGATAAATACAAAGCTAAATGTATGATTGCCGCTTCAATCAAACTAAGAAATTCAAAGTTAAAGTATAAATCAAACGCTAAAAGACATACCTGTGTCTACAGAAATCGGTAGCTGTAGCTAAGCGTGATAAACTCTCTCTTTCTCTCTCTATCCATCTCCGGCTGTCTGTATATATATGGAGTGAGAGAGAAATAGGGCGAGGGTTTATTTTGGGGGCAGATTTGCCGCCTTAAGCTCTTCCCTCCATTTTCTCTCTCTCCCTCTTTTTTGTTTTTAAATTAATATTCCTCCTTTAAAACAAAAATAAATAATTTCGCTTTTATCTCTTCTCTCCGTTTTTTAAGGCTTTCTTTATATATATATATATATATAACTTTCTTCTATAAAATTTAAAATAATAATTTAAATTATTGTATCATATTATATTAATATTTATAAAAAAAAAATTTAATATATTTTATTTAATAATTAAAAATTTTAATCCAATAAAATAATTAAATAAATTATAATAATTATTTAATATATTTTTATATATTATAATATATTTAAATAATATAATACTATTTAATTTTATTATAAATATAATTAAATATATTTTAAAATAATAAATATAATTACTTATTTTTAATATAAAAAATATAAAATAATTTTATTAAATTATATTTACAATTCTAAATTCAAACACAAAAAAATTATTAATTATTTCATGTCTACTCATTTAATAATTATATTATTTTATATCAATTAAAACTCGTAAATTTATTAATTGTATAATTTTATGTTTACTTATTTAATAATTATATTATTTTATATCAATTTAAATTTTTTATAAATTTATTAATTATATCATATTAATTTATATTTATTATTTTAATAATCATATTATTTTATTAAATTTAACATGATTATTGTCCTTAACAAAAATAATAGCTAATGTCCTTAAATATATATATATTGAAAATTATTAAAATATAAAACTGATAAAAATAATTTATTATTTTTTACATGTCTAGCTTAAAAGTATGGTTCGACATGGTCACATGAAGTTAACAAAAAAATTACCTTTACCCCACGACGACGACGACGACGACGAGAGCTAAAACCAGAGAATGATGGCACTCGACATGGCCATGTTCGAAACCATGACACCATCGCGCTTTATCACCTTCACCATTCCAAACCTCTCCCTTTATCCCCATCACCGCAGTCAACTCCTCCGAGTCGCCGTCCTCGACTCACCCGTCCAACTCACCGACTCGCCCCAAGTTGCGCTCATGTTCGTTCCCAAGAATCGCGAGCATGACTGGATCTTTTCCACCGAGTCAGGCCATCTCGAGCTTCTCCTCAGCGCCCAAGGAATCTCACGGCTCATATTAATTGGAGTCCAGCCCACCAACGGTTCTGATTCACCCATCATTCACCACCGTCCTACGGAAAACGACGCTTCTGATCAGAAGAGACTGGAGGAAAGTGTAAAGCCTCTGGTAATTGCTTTGTCTCGAAAGTTTTGTTTTAAAAATGGAGTTTACGATGTACCCGTTTTGAGTTACGAAGATAATATTGTTTCTAGTGTAGTTTTAGAAAAATGTGTTGGTGATTTTGTGGGTGAAATGATTGTTGAAGATGTTGAGATTGAAACTGATAGTAATGAGTGTCAAAAGAGAGAGTTTAGGAGGAGACTGAGGTTTAAAAGAATGCCAAATTTAGTTCAAACTGAGATTAAACTCGTGCCCGAGACGGGTTTTTTCTTGGATTCATTAAAGATTGGAGAAAAAGTGAAGTTTAGGCCTGACATTGGGGCTATGGTTCATCTATATTTGGTGCCAATGGTAGCAAGTTGTGCTTTGATTGGTTCTTATATTGGAGAGCGATTTCGAGTTGGGTTTAGGCCTAAGACTTTGTGTGTTGGAGTTGGTGGTGGGGCTTTGGTTAGTTTTCTGAGAAACCAGTTGGATTTTGAAGTTGTAGGAATAGAAATAGATGAAAAGGTTTTGAGAGTTGCTAGGCAGTATTTTGGATTGGAAGAAGGTGAATTTCTTAAGGTTTGTGTCGGAGATGCCATAGAATTCATGGAAAAACTTGCTCATCGAATTAATGGGAAGAATTCAGATTTATTTGGTGCTTTTAGTGAAGAGGATGGTTGTTACTTGGATAATGGCAATGGTTTAGACACTAAATTTGATGTTATTATGGTTGATTTAGATTCTAATGATGCTAGAAATGGTGTAAGTGCTCCTCCCTTAGAATTTGTTAAGAAAAATGTTCTTTTGGCTGCTAGATCGATTCTTAGTGATTTTGGGATTTTTATCATAAATGTGATTCCTCCAAACAGGTCATTCTATGAGATGTTGATACATGGATTTAGGGAGGTTTTTCAGGAGTTGTATGAAATTGATGTTCGAAATGGAGAGAATTTTATACTTATTGCCATGGTGCTGCCTATTGTATCAACAGTTGGCGATTCTGAGAATACTTTTCTTAAGAAACTAAGAGTGGTAATTTCAGGAGCATACATGGATTCTATAAGGAAAATTTGATGCCTGAGGCTGTTAGACTGAAGGAAAATGATTTCTGACAAAGATTTGCGCCTGAACGATGGTTAGTGCAAAACATGAATATGTTTTCCTCAAAAACTTCATCAATAAGTGGTTTTTAAATATATGCCCCTTTACCAGTTTGCAGTTCTGATTTTCCAGGGAAAAGAACTACACCAACTAGGCCTAATTGCCTAATTGCTTTAGTGCTATCCTCCGTGGTTCTTAATGTTCAGATTTCTTGGTTCTTCAAAGAAAAGCAAAACTTTGCCTCTGAAAATGTTTGGCCTAATTAATTTAGCTAGATGGGGGTTGATTAGCTTGAAAGCATAATCACGAGAACACCTAATTCATTTGGATACTGATTGAGACCTCTTTCTAAGACAAGTGAGAGTTACCTTAGTTTTTGCTTCTATGACAAGATCAATTAAATTGATGCACAAAGTGATTGTCAGTTTATTCCACAGCTCTGGCAGGTAACAAATTTCTCTTATATTTTAATTCAAATTCCCATTATCTGTGGGTTATATTACATCCTTAAGTTTGGTTAGCTACCAAGAAAATTGTTTGCTTATAGTTGCAATGATCTGGTAACACCCCATTGTGATGAAATTCTAAAGTCACTCAAATGTGTTTTTCCAGTTGATATGATTTATGGTATGGTGTCTTTCCTTTCTATTAACAGTGTTTGTAGATGAGATTTATCTAGACATTGTACGTTCTGTTTCTTGGTGAACATCAGAAAATGACATGCTTTGCGATTAGAACCTCTTTGTATATCCCCTGACATTTTGTTTCTGTAGCCTCCCATTGTTTGCCATTAGAACTTTATATTGCTTCTAAGTTTCTACTTCTGTAGTTTTCCATTTTCCTCAGAATGATATTACTCAGCTTCTGTTAAGAGAATGGGCTGACGTATAGGGAGATAAAGCAGTGACTCTATACACTTTAAATTCCATATTATCCTAGATTGCATCAAATGCTACAAAATGTTATGATGCAACCGAAAGATTTAACTAAAGAGAATTCCAGATGAGAGTGTTTCCTGTACTGTCAAAGATGCTTGTTGAGGATAATGAAATTGCAGAAAAATCAATTTCCGCATTGACTCGTTAGAGAAAACAGAGGAGTTGACATTTGGGTTGGAGCCAATTTGCCCTAGTGTTTGATGCTGATTGAATGACTTGGCTAAAATACATCCCATGTATCTTACATTCGGAAAATTTAAAATTTGAAATTTAACGTAAAATTTAAAACATAAAATGTAAAATTTGAAACACATTGTAAAATTTAAAATTTTAAAAAGGTTAACATAAGAGTCGGAAAAAATTTCGGTGTTGAAATTTTAGTATTTGCAAAATTAAGATTACACCTAACATAGTATACACAACCTTTTGCTTTTTCTATGTCTTTTTTATTTTTTTCTTAGTTTATCTTCATTCCAAATAAGAGTAATCTTACTTGTCTAAAAATTAATTTCAACTGAGCTGTATGTGATGTGTCATTCGATATAATAATTATAATTTTTTTAAAAATTATTTTTAAAGTTAATTATTGTACTATTTTATAATTCACATGATAAATGTTATCTAATTTGTGAGGAATGTATTAAAATAAATTTTTGTTGAAGTGCTTTTACCCATAAATCACTTTTATTTTTTTCAGTATATATATGTGCGTGTTCTTATTTTTTACACTATTTATATATTATTAGATAATTTCAATTGAATGATTGAGATTGTATTTCATAGGTATATTAATTATGATATATTAATTATATATATTAAATTTAATTTTAATCGTGCATTGAATAAATTATTGAAAATTTAATTTAAAAAAATTATGTAATTTTAACGATCTTCAGATCTTGCTCCTGTATATAACATACACATGCAAGGTATTTTAATTTAATTTATTTAAAAATTATTAGAATTTCGTTTAATTTAATTTAATTTATTTTATTCTATTGAGACAGTTTATCGTTTTGGGCAAGGAGACGACCTTTGCCCCTCCATTAATCGGTAATAATAATAATTATTATTATTGTTATTATTATTGTTAGTGTTCATAGTCATGCCATTGCCATAACCACTACCAAACAATTAAGTGCGAGTGTGAGTATCTCCGGTCAAACCATTATTATTAGTTTTTGATTCAATAATTTTCTCTCGTATTATTTTGTATTTTATTAATTGGATATTTAACGGTGTTAATTGTTACTATATACGTATATAAATATAAATATTTATTAATTTTATATAAATATTTATAAATTTAATTAACATCACTTATAATTTTTAAATCAGTTTATAGTTATAAATTTATTAAATAATATTTAACCTATTTTACGAATAATATTAAATATTTTAATAAGTTTTTAAAATATTAAAAAAGTACTAATGTATCGAATTTTTATATTTTAGTATTTTTTAAAATACTCTAAAAAATCTTATTTAAAATATAAATTATTTATTATGTAAGTGTTAATTAATTTAATTAATACAAAATTTTAAACTAAGATAATGAATTTATGTTTAAATTTATCTCACAACATCATTTTAAAAAAATTATAGTTTATATTTGTAAATATTTTTTATTTTTTGATATTTAATTATAATATATTAAACTTTATGGTCACGTATTATGCTCTATAGTTTTAACATAATATTAATACACAATGATATTATGTTGGAACTATAATTTTAAAATTATATATATAATTAAATTTGATGATATTTAACTATATAATATAATTTAAAATTTTTATTAATTGACTTATGGTAATAATATTAATTAGAGAATAGATTAATTAATTAATTAATTATAATTTTATAATCAATTATGCTAATTTGAAATCAAAACTATATAGTAAAAACAATAATTTTTTAATAATCCAGGTATTCACGCAATGGAAGATAGATATCAACTTGAGATCGTAAGTTGGCCTTTGGTACGATAATTTATCGCTACTTTTAAAGCATTATTGAATATAGTAATCATGTTATCTCACACATTGAACGGCTCAGATCAAAGTAGGAGCTTTAGAGAATCGTACAAGATAATAATCCGCATGCGATGCACCGGGACATTTGCACGAACAAAGGCCAACTTACTGCTTTCTAACAGGCGACAGCAAAGTCAGTCTTACAGAAAGTCACCTTGAAATGACAAGAAAGACGGACAAAACGAAGTGCTTCAACTTGGACCATGAAATATAAAAGCAATCTTTCATCAACCGCTTTCTTCCTCTCTAATTTACTATTGTTACTGTCTCACAGCATTATAATTTGCTTTCAAAAAACACTTTCTCTTTTTTCCTTTCAATAATCAAATCATTTTCAACCACTTAAATAATAATATTCTTACTGGTGGTAGCCATCAGCCAATGTGATTGGAAGTTATTGATTTGTGAATGAGTTGAATTTTTATGGAGTCTGAAGAGGAAGAGGGGTGTGGGGTAGGGAATGAAATGCCCTGTAAGAGCTGGGCACAGCAGACTGAAGAGAGTTACCAGTTGCAGTTAGCAATGGCTCATAGGCTTTCCTCACAGATTTCCTGTGCTGATGATCCCCATTTTTTGGATTTGTTTTATGGTGAACGAGCAACTGATTCTGCTGAGACTGTCTCTCATCGCTTCTGGGTATGTATTTTTATCTTCTTTGCTTAGTCAGTTTAGTGGGAAACTTTTTTTTTTTCTTTTCTTTTTGGGTTTGTTGGCAATTTTGATTGTAAGGAAAACGTGGGACTTTCATTGCATCGGATTCGAGAATACAATTCACTATGTACGAATTGTTCAAATGCTTTGCCTTTTGAGATTATGTGGAAATTCAAGACATTTATCATGTTATTGCCATTTCTTTTGTGCAAGAATTTTGAACTTTTTGGTCTTTTTGCCTTTTTGGGGTTTGCAAAATTGCTAGCTGCGATTCTTTTGTCAGATTTTGTGGTCACTGAGTGTTTGACACATTGAACTCAGTACATGCATATAGATATTTGACGAGTGTTATTTAGTATGTATGAAAGATCAAAATTTGGAAATTTATAGTTTTTAAGTATGAAACTTTAAGTTGACTGCGGGAAAAAGAAAATTTGTTTTTCTGGATAATGGTACAATTGAAAGTTGAATTTGATGACGCAGGATGGTTAGAGTTTAGACTGACAAAGTGTACTTTTTTTGGGTTTCTGAAATTACTCTGTTGATCGTTGTCCCAATGTTTGTATTGTCAGTGAGTTTGAATTATGAAATCCCAGACTCCAACTTAACCCAAAAAATTGCTTTTTCTTTTTATAAATCTGATTTGTAGGGCAATTTGATGTGAACTAAAATGTATGATAATTTATAACGTAATCTATTTCTCATGAAAATTGTATTTCTCTGATGAAGTTCCCATGGAATAATCTACATTGCACAGCTCCAAAGCACAATGGTCTGATAGAACATTATATACAACCATCTATGACAAAACTAACTGATCATGTGAGAGAAAGGACCTTAAACTTCATACTTACAAGTTACCACTAACTAATTTTCTCTATACAGTTGTACAATTCTTCTAACTTTCACTTGCTTCAGGTGAATGGCTGCCTGTCTTATTTTGACAGAATACTGGATGGATTTTACCTGATCCATGGGATGGATCCATATACATGGACTATTGGTATTGATCAACGAGACACTGGTCTTATCCCATCTTATAAATCATTGAAGGCAGTTGAACCTTCTAATGATTTTTCAGTTGAAGTCGTTTTGATCGACAAATCTAGGGATCCTGGTTTGAAGGAACTATTCAACACGGTACTGTCTCTTTTGTCTAATCGGGCCACTGCAGAAGATGTAGTTTGTCAGCTTGCATATCTCATCTGCAACCTCATGGGGTGAGTTTTCTACTTTCCAAGTCTTGATTGTTACCAAAACTTCTCTTAAATTCTTCATCTACTATTTTTCTAATCAAGCTCTCATTCGTCATAAGGGGTACAGCCACAACTGAAGGAGTAGAATTTAGTAAACGGTGGAGGGAGTGTGCTGAAGGTCTGAAAGACTGCCTTAATTCTGTAGTACTTCCGATTGGAAGCTTGTCTGTTGGCCTGTGTGTCCATCGTGCGCTACTGTTTAAAGTAAATATCTCAACTTGGTTATAGATTGATGTTTTCTGCAATTTGTCTGTGTTGCCTATATTTGAATCATATATGCTTTGTTCTCAGTGGAGCTTGTCACTCTTATTCCATAGCTGTTTATTCGGTCCTTCTGCTGCTTCAAATGGTGTTATAATATTTATCTTAAGTTAAAGTATGATGAGCATCAGTGTTTATTTTCATTTATTGTACAGTAGAAATCTCTACAAAAAATCTTGCAGAATCAAGATTCCTACTAATTGTAATTTTTGCAGGTGTTAGCTGACTCAATTAACTTACCTTGCCGAATTGCAAAGGGCTGCAAATATTGTAAGAGGGATGATGCTTCCTCCTGTCTTGTGAAAATTAGTTGTGACAGGTACGTCATGTTGACCATAGTTGATTGAATATTAGTTGTTTGAACTATTAGAAGCAACTGGCTTAGAAAAAGCAGGGAACTGAAAAAAAAAGGAGAAACTTCAATAATATAAGAAGTGTTAGCAGGGGAGAGAAAGAGCCATATAAGCAGAGAAAATATCGAGACTACGTTGTCATTGTACGTCTAGCTAATGAGATATATATAAGCATACGATCAAAGTAAAATAGGAACAATTACCAGGCTACAACTAGTGACTCCTAGTTTTTCCTAATTAAGTTTCAAGCATAAGGAAGCTAAGAGAGGTTGGATTGTAAATCTAGTAGGATGGTGGTCATTACGAAATTAAGGTACAAAGGATTGGATGAATTAACTGTGGGAATGAAATGCATTGAAGTTGAAAGAATTTTTTTTGATATCCTTTTATTTTCTTTTTCTGGGAAGGTTTATGGCATCTTCAAATGGTTGGAAAAGTCATAGCTTATATAAGTCCAAGTGGACTTTGTAAAGGTGACAAAACATAGGCTAATAAAGAATTACACAATTTAGAGTTAGATAGGTTGGAAAACGTGAGAACAAGCATATTTTAGGTTTTGATTATTTTTCTGTTTAAGCTAATTTATAAGATGATTTAGCTTGGTTTATTGATTTGTACAGTACTGGAGGGTAAAAGGTTGAGAAATAAGGGGAGAAGAAGCGGCTCACTACCTATATCTAAGCACAAGATTAGAGTTGAAGATACGTCTATTTGGACTATAAAATTATACTTGGAAACTTTGGAAAGAGTTTATTTTAGTAAACCTTGATTCATGAAACAAGTGTATTAAAATTTACACCAGTTATATGCTTTAGACTTTTTTTTCCCTCTTCACTGAATTAATTAGCGATTGATAAAAACCTTCTGATTGTGGTGATTTTTTGAGTTGGAAATAAGCATATGATGGGAATTGGACTTAGAACAGAGAGTCATCAATGCATAAGAAGTTACTGGTTTGAGATCATTTCTTCATGATTGGAAGTAGGATTTTAAAGGGTAGATGTCTATTACATAGTATTTAGACTTAATAGTAATCTAAGCTTTGAATCATTATGGTTGTAGATTAATGTGTATTATTTCCAGGGAGTATTTGGTTGATTTGTTTGGGGATCCTGGAACTCTAAGCAAGCCTGATTCATCTCTTAATCGTACAGCTTCAGTCTTTGTTTCTTCGCCTTTATATCATCCAAGGTTTAGAGCTGTAGAGACTGTTGAGAACTTCAGGACATTGGCCAAATTGTATTTCATCGATAATCAGTCACCTATTTTCGAGCCAGATTATGATCCCTCAGGTGATTCCTTGCTTTTGCGTGCATTTATTATTATACCATGTCTTCATGTTTTGTTGTTTTCTTTTAAACTTTGTTGGTCATGATGATTGAGTACCTGAGATGTTATTCTACTTCATATATGCACTGGAAATTTTTCTTTGTTATTCTTAATTGCTTGCTTGAAGTGAAGAGTCTCTTGTTTTATGCTTGGGCTAATTATTGCATTGTGCTAGCTGTGAACTCACATTTCGCGGTTGTACATTAACATCACCTGTATGTATTATTAATTTTGTTTAATCATGGGTAAATTTTATTGTTTGAAATATATTGTAAGAGGCGACAGGTGTATAGTTTAAAAAAAAAAAAAGTTAAGACACTATTTGATCCCTCTAAGATATCTTATAAGCATTTGTGACACATTTGACACGACAAAGAAAGTGCTAAATGAGTGTGCTTGTGCATAGAGTTCATTTACATAAGATAATTTACATGCTCATAATGGCCATTAATACATTAACATAACTGATCCCTGCAAAGCAGGGCTTTGGAGGGTTAATATGGGTGGTCCTAACCTTAAGGATTATTTGTATGAATTTACTGCTTGCAAGACTTGAATCTCTGACAGTTGCAATTGGCAGCACAAGAATTTTCATTACACAAACAATGATCGGTATAATTGACATGCTTCTTGAGAGATTTTTTATTTGCCTTCGCAACGATTTTGGTTCTTGTCATGACAGGTACTGCTATTGATCAAGATGACAAAACTGATCAACAGGCTACTAAACCATTAACCAGGAAGTTGTTTGACGAGAGCAACCTTATATCCACTTCAAGCAATAACCATGAAACAGTTATGTTGGAAAGAGCTGCATGGAATGTTACCCCTGATACAGATTTGCAGATACTAAACTCATCTAATCTGTTTCATCACGTCCTCAACTCATCACACCTCGTTAAGGGTCCCCTACTACAAAGTCCCGTCCAACCATTTCGGCATAGAAAAACTCATGAAATTCCAGCCTTCTCTAGGTTAAAGCCTTGTGAGACAAATAACCATTTGTTCGTGGAGGCAAATCTGTCAGTAATGAGCACATCAAGGAGAGAACTTCATCTTGAAGAGGAAGGTTTGGACATCCGGTGGAGTGAACTTGTTATAAAGAAGAAGATTGGAGAAGGTATGTGCTATTGTCTGAAGGACTCAGATTTGCGTGTTGTACTAATCATAGATATCTCCATATTATTCTTCATCGACAATGTCTAAATATTGTTAAGAGACACAAATGATTCTGAATGCTTTCCAGGTTCTTTTGGAACTGTCCATCTGGCCGAATGGCGTAATTCAGTGAGCATATTTCTTTTCCTTTATATATAAATTTATCTTGTGTATCACTAAGTTTTGATTAAGAGTTATGCTTTTACATGTTCCTATGGATTGTTCTTATTAGGTTCATTTTGCTTTTATATATTTGTAGAGGGCTGGATTCATTTTCCTTAGTTTTGTTCCATAAACATAAAATCACATGAAATTGGATATGGCCATGTGAAATTTCTGTTCTTAAGCCTGTTTTCTTTGATTTGATTTTGCTTATATTTTGATCTTATTTAGGATATAGTTATCTGAAATTGTTGTCTTTTTTGAAACATAGTAAGCTTGGTTATCTTGTTTTATGCTTAGTTGGCTAGAATTGATATTTGGGCATCCAAAAATATATTTCTAGTATATAATCGATGAATCTAAGGTGCTACCTTCCCTTTTGCTCTGCTTGTGTAATAATGGGGATTACTGCCCTATTTTACAGGCTGCTGTGTACTTCTGACAGAAAAAAAAAAAGAAAGAAGAGGAGCAAAACTGAATTTCTTTTCTCTCTCTTGTTTCCAACTTTGAAATTTGTATTGTTCAAGAACTGCCTATTTGTTGGTCATTTAAAGGAGCAACCTATTTACTGAAATAATTTTGGTAGCTCTGAAAATAAAATCTTTTAATGCTGTGCTGAAACGATATCTTTTAAACTTCCCGTTCTGATTTTAATGTGCTTTTGTTTCTCTTGTTTAATATTAAGCTTCTTACTCTTAGGATGTTGCTGTCAAAATTCTGGTGGAGCAAGAATTCCATGCAGATCACTTCAAGGAATTTCTTAAAGAGGTACGCCCAAGCTGCTTTTTGCCATCTGAAAATGAATGGAACATTGAAGCTTGAATAGAAACCTAGCTCTTTCTTTCATTCCAATAATATTGACTTTATCTGGGTGTTTATTATCATTTTTAGTTGTAATTAACTGCAAGCTTTCTCTGTTAGGTTGCAATCATGAAATATTTGCGGCATCCAAATATTGTTCTCTTTATGGGTGTTGTTTCTGAGCCCCCAAACTTGTCCATAGTTACAGAATATTTATCAAGGTATCAAGATTTTCTGCAATGGCTGTCTATGATATACCCCAATTAAGCCAATCAGAAATGGAAGCCAGTTTTGGGAAACTAGTTTTATATATCAGTAAATAGAATTCATGTTTTGGATTGCAGAGGCTGCTTGTATAAACTCTTGCATATGTCTGACGCTAGAGTTGCAGAGGATGAAAGGCTTCGCTTAAATATGGCTTATGATGTGGTATGTATATTAAGAACTTTTAATTTTACTGATTCTAAGCCAATGCTGGGTGAAAATTTGCAAGGTGGAATTCTGGCATTATTATCAACTTCCACATTGGACATGATTTTGCACTTATCTTTGGATTTGGGAACTCTTTATTGCTCTGTATAGGCAAAGGGGATGAATTATCTTCATCAGCGTAGACCACCAATTGTTCATCGAGATTTGAAGTCTCCAAATCTTTTAGTGGATAGTAATTATACTGTTAAGGTGAGTGTTAGAAACTCATTCTGGCTATATGCTTCAAAATCCATTTCTTTTCCTTTGTTTTCTTTGAAAATCTTATTTTATTTTTTGTTAAAAGCAAACCCTAGCTCATTGACTAGCAGCTAAGGTGTTATGTTATTAAAAAGAAAATTATTGCTAACATATTAGAAAATGTTTACGGAATTTTTGAGGGAGAAAGCAAAAATACAAGGGAGCTCCATCCTCTGTTTTTTTGTATTAGTCATTACATAGTAGATAAGGCTCTGAATTAGTACATGTATGTTTGCATTGGAAAAGTTGGTACTTAAGCATGGAAGCCAATTAGACCATTCTTCCAGTGATCCTTCAGAGATTTAAGGTAGAGGTCTTTCCTTACCCTATTGGAATGAGGGAATTCATATTTAGAATATTTAGATTTTTTTTTAAAGAAATTATTCTAGAGTATTTGGAATTAATAGAACTGATTCAATAATTCAGGTCAATTTACCTCTAGTGTTTGGAATCAATCGTAACATTATTTTGAGATGATTGAAGAAAGAAAGGCTCTAGTTAGATGCTAAACAGGGAAATACCGTTTCTTTAACATGCCATCAGAGAAGCCAAATACTTGTCGGGAGATTTATGTTATCATGGGTGATTTTATTCCCCTTTTTATTTTGACCTAATTGCCAGAGTCTATTTACTCAACGAAAATGATAAAAATATATTGTGAATTTCTGTTGTTGAGTCATTTTATTTATTTTGCATCATGGACCGTCCAGTTGACTGTTGGATCCTTCCTCTTGGTGAAGTAACCTTTGACAGTTAAACAGATGGTATAAATTAGAAATGAATGTTGCCCATACATTTCTTGAATCTCTTTATGCTCTTAAGAAATTAGCCATCTCACTGCTGATACTGAATTGTGAGCTGTTTCTATACATCAAGCAATTAGTCTGTTCCACTAGATCTGAGCACCGACAGCTATAATAACAGACATGTATTTTTCTTGATATATAATGGGTGTTATCATCCAGGTCTGTGATTTTGGTCTTTCTCGCTCAAAGGCAAACACGTTTCTTTCTTCAAAAACTGCTGCAGGGACTGTAAGTTTTATTTGAACTTCAGACATTTGTTACCTTTCAGATTTCTGTAATAGTTAAATAAAGTAATCATGGCCCAACATCAGGTACTGAAATATTACCCTCTTTCTGTTTAATAGCCGGAGTGGATGGCACCAGAAGTACTCCGTGAGGAGCTGTCAGATGAGAAATCTGATGTTTTCAGCTTTGGTGTAATATTGTGGGAACTTGTAACTCTGCAGAAACCTTGGAGACATCTAACTACTACACAGGTCATTAATCTATTACCTGACTGTGGTTGATTGCTACAGTTCTGTAAAAATAATTATCTGCATTTGGTACAGGTACCTACTTTTTGGCTGAACTGTGATAAAGGGGTGATACTGAAGAGTCCAACACATTTCATTTTATGGATTTATCTATTTCAATTTCGCAGGTCATTGTGGCTGTTGGTTTTAGGGGTAAAAGGCTTGAGATTCCTGAGAATGTAAATCCGGTGGTAGCTTCCTTGATTGAGACCTGCTGGGCAGAGTAAGTTTGCAACTTTAACCAACTCCCAGAGTTTAGTTCTCTATATTTTCTGTTGATTTTTTTAGAAACTCTATCCCAGATAAGGAGCTAATTCACAGCATTATCCATTGCTTTCCTTGCCCTGATAATGCACTTTTGATTATTCTGCAGAGAGCCTGAGAATCGTCCTTTTTTTCCCGATATTATAGAAACTTTGCAGCAAGTTCTCATGAGTTCTGCTTCTGCACCACTGTCAGCACTAACCTCATGACTAGTCCACTGGGGTGAAACCCTATAACAATAGTTGTTCATACAGTAGCAGCCTTCATCTACTAATAATATAGGTACACCTCCTCTTACGTGCTAGCTTTAAAATTTGATTATTATTGTCATTGCTTGCTATTATTAGTCTATTTAGACTAGATACTTCCCAGCCATGTAGGCTTGATACTAGAGCAGGGTTTGGCAGTCGGTCCTTTCTTTCTTTCTGGAAGGCATTTCAAAATATGGCATTTATATTTAATATCAGTAGCCAAGCTCCTAAATTTTAAATCAGAAACTTGGTGCAGGAAATTTGCCATGTATATTTTGTTGCTTTTGCCAATTGAGAAATAGGTAACATACCAGACAGCACATACTAATTTTCATACTCTTTTTCCAGCTTAACCAATGTGCAAGACAATGATTATTCTAATTTTAGCTGCTTGAATATCAGGAAAGTTTTGTTATACTCCATTTCTCTGTAGCTGCCTGCTGTATATAAGCTGAAACTTCCAAAGATATTGAATTCACGTTGGTGGAAGTACAAAGAGTCTACGACTACTTACAGTTTTTGATACAGAAGGCAACATTAGAGGCTTGCTTCTCTTGTTAA
>JAXCLQ010000006.1:7260341-7277661 GCA_035584115.1 Cedrela odorata | reverse complement strand
ATATATATATATATATATTTTTAAAAAGAGCAGCCATTTGAAGGTGAAATTTTGGTTTTGTAAAACAAAATCTGTTGAGGAAAAGGATTTTACTGATGAATTCTATTGATTTATCATTTGGAACTGTGGTTGATTGCTAACAGTTCTGTAAAAATAATTCATTGCGGTTGGTATAATTAGCAACTTTTTGGCTGAACTGGGGTAAAGGGGTGATACTGAAGAGTCAATTCATTTCATTTTAGGATGTATGTCAACAAATAAGATTTCAATTTTGCAGGTCATTGCGGCTGTTGGTTTTAGGGGTAAAAGGCTTGAGATTCCTGAGAATGTGAATCCGATTGTTGCTGCCTTGATTGAGACCTGCTGGGCAGAGTGAGTTTACAACTTCAAGCAACTCCCAGAGTTTAATTCTCAATATTTTTCTGTTGATTCTTTCAGAAACTCTATTCCAGATAAGGTGCAAATTCACAGCATCATCCATTACTTGCCTTGCCCTGATAATGCACTTTGATTATTCTGCAGAGAGCCTGAGAATCGTCCTTCTTTTCCCAATATTATACAAACTCTGCTGCAATTGCTCATGACTTCTGTTTCTCCACCACTTGGCAGAAACCTTGTGACTAATGCACTGGGGTGAAACCCTGATAACAATGGTTGTTCATATATGGTAGCAGTCTTCATCTGTTAGCCATATTGGTACACCTCCTCTTACATGCTAGCCATAAAATTTAATTATTATTGTTATTGCTTGTGGTTATTAGTTTATTTAGAATAGATACATCCCAGACATGTAGGCTTGATCCTAGAGCAGCATTTGGCAGTTGGTCCCTTCTTTCTTTCTCGAAGGCCTTTCAAAATATGGCATTAATATTTAATATCAGTAGCCAGGCTTCTAACTTTTAAATCTGAAACTTGGTGCAGGAAATTTACCATGTATATTTTGTTGCTTTTGCCAATTGAGATAGGTAACTCAGCAGACATCACGTAAAAAATTTCATATTCTTTTCCAGCTTAACCAATGAGCAAGACAATGATTATTCTAATTTTAGCTACCATGAATATCAGGAAAATTTTGTTCTTTACTCCATTGCTCTGTAGCTGCTTGCTGTATATAATCTGAAACTTCCAAAGATATTGAATTCACGTTGGTGGAAGTGCAAAGAGTCTACGACTGCATACAGTTTTGATACGGAAGGCAACATGAGAGGCTTGCTTCTTTGGTTACTGCGTATTAGTGTCGTGCTATGTATCGGAACATAAGTCTGATTCAATGCATCTTTTATCTAACTGCTATGCAAGATTAAGGTTACTTGTATATCCTAAATGGTATGTCATTATGTATTCACAATCATGTAAAAGTTGGGCTGGGTGTGTGCGTGTATGTATGTGTAGAGTTTGGCACAGTTAAGGAGGACGGAGAGTGAGTGAGTGAAAGAGGGATGTCAACTACAAAAATGCTTGCTATCATATCAATGCTATGTATCCCTTAAGTTAACATATCAAGTTAGTAGTTCAATGACTTCTATTTCAAAGTACAGTATATTCATTAAAATAAGAATAATACCATACCTTCTAAATAATTATCTCAAGTAATAATAGACTTGGCATAATAATTATTGTGATTTTCCTATGATTTTCGAATAAAATAGTGGAATCCACGGGCTCTCAGCCTTCTTAACGCATATGGGCGTTTTAGACTAGGCCTTAAATTTCTGATTCAATCCAAACCCAGATTGACCCGGCCCCTTTATATTACCCGGGAAGGTTTTAATCAATAAACCCTAGTCTCAAAATTCCTCTTCGTCTCTTGACAACCGTGGTTCGACACTCTCTTAACCCAATCTTCAGGTAAGCTATCCAGAGACATAGAAGTTGGGCGAGTTGTTTTAGCACAAGGGTTTTGCTTCACTATTGTTGCCTCTGTGTGATTATACTCGTTTTAGGGTTTGTATGAACAAGCTTTGGGATTTTGTTAAACTTGAGCTAATGAATTTGAATCACCGTTATTGCTGTGTTCGACTTACATATTAAAGAGTTTGTACTTGGTTTTGTTAGTGAGATGGGGGCCAAGCAAAAGAAAGCATTGAAGAAGAATTTGAAGAAAGCTTCATCACAGTTAGCAGTTTCCGCTGAGAAAAAAGAGGCCGCTGATTTCTTGGTATGCTTGTTGTCATAGGATCATATGAGTTTCATGTCTATGCACGTTTTGTTTTTATGTGTTTTATAATTCTTTCTAATTTGTTGCTTACGTTTTATAGCCGCTGGAAGGTGGGCCTGGGCGTAAACTTCCTGAGGAAAAGCCACCAGTAAATAAAGCCACTGTGTTATATATTGGTCGGATCCCACATGGGTTCTATGAGAAGGAAATGCAAGGTATATTGATTTTGAACATTGTACGGAGAAAGTTTTTTGAATATGTGTTGTGTGGGTTTTGCTGATTTCTAGCTGATCATTGTTGTTTTTGCAGCTTTCTTTAGCCAATTTGGTACAATCAAGAGGCTAAGAATTGCACGGAATAAAAAGGTCTGGATCCTAAACCATATCTTGGATAATTTGAGTGTAATTTATTTGTTTATATGGATTTGTATTGTCAATGTGGCAGACGAGTAGAGATCTTTCGTTGATGACTAAGTTGCTAATGGGTATACATGCATACAAATTTTGCTTCTATGAACTAGCCATGAAAAGTTGCTATTTAGCCATACCCAGCTTGATTTTTCTTAATCCCTGAATCTAGTCCTCTTGTATTCCTCTGCCTCCTTCCCTTCTTCTATTTCATATTCATCTGAGATCATTAATATTTTCAAGGACTGAAGTCTGTCTGGTTTCATTTATTTTCGTAGTTGCTGTTGACTCACAAAATGATCTGATGTTTTACAGACTGGAAAATCAAAGCATTTTGGGTTCATTGAATTTAACAATCCTGAGGTTGTACTCATTTCTGTAGGTTTTAATGCTCGATTGCTTATAATATTTTATTACTGTGTTTGTTCTAACATATCTTTTGCTGAATGCAGGTAGCAGAAGTTGTAGCTGATGCCATGCATGGTTATCTGTTGTTTGAGCACATTTTGCAAGTGCATCTTATTCCTCCTGAACATGTTCATCCAAAACTGTAAGCAGTTAATTATATTCTACTACAAAGTATTATGGTTTATGAATTTGTGATCATGAACTATAGTACTTGAAATTGAATGGGGAATATGGGAAGAAAATAATTTAGAGTTGGAATGGCAGAAAAAGGAATGCAACCTCTTTTAACCTTTTTAGTTTTTGGGATGGAGAGGGGAGTGGTTGTTGAGAAGGGCTCATGATAGTTCGTGATACGTTTAGACGAGGAATTGAACAACAATTCCATCCAGATTTATACTTTTTACTCATGTTCTGTGTACAGCCTTATTTAATAAATTTTGCATATGACTCTAAGCTAATTGAGGGGCAAGGTTTGTGGATAGCTTTCCAAGTAAACGTTTCAAAAATATTCCTCTGTTTCCCTTCTTTCTCTTCTCCTTAGTAAGTGGATTGACTGAGGCTGTGGAAAATTTAATACTTTTCATATCTTCTTCACAAACTAAAAATGTACCAAATCATTCATTATATACATGAAAAAGCATTTTGTTGCTTATACAACATTGATATGTATTGATTTTTTACATGCTCAGAAATAATTGTCTCTTCATTTCAAATAGGTGTACCCATGTTGGATACCATTTCACATGATTTTGGTATGACTTTCAGCGTCCTGTCATGGAAACATGAACCATAGATTATAATAAATAGGTAGATAAGAAATAACTTCCTTTTAATTATTTTTCAAGGTGATGAATGTATTCATTGTGTAGTTTCATCATTTTAAAACTTTAGCATGTTTGGTTTATATCTTGTGGAAGTTTACATGAAATAAGTGTGTTGCTGTTTTACAAATGGGTTGATGATCATTTGTTGCCTCTCTGCATTCGCCCTTGATATGTAAGATGGAAAGGTTTTAATCCCCGATACAAGCCGCTCGACTGGGTTCAAGTGGAACGTAAGCAGCAAAACAAGGTAATCAAATGTGGATAAAAGTATTTTTATTTTTTCAGCATTTTGTTATTTTGATGTCTGTAAATGAAAACCTCTTCTTTTAAAAATTTCATTTTTCTCATTGATTTTTCAGGAAAGAACTTTGGAAGAACACAAGAAGCTGGTGGAAAAAATCTTGAAGCGTGATCAGAAGCGGCGCAAGAGGATAGAGGCTGCTGGTATTGAGTATGAATGCCCAGAAATTGTAAGTAGCAAATCTTTTTTCCTTCCTTTTTTTTTCTTTTTCACTTAATTAAATCCAATAATATGGCCTAAGATAATTACTTTCACAAAAATCATTTTTAATACTAATAAATAGATTCATAATTACTTTCTCCCCTCCTTATAAGAATTTTATGCCCGAAATTCACTTTTATTAGCTCCTAATATTTTATAACCTTATATTATAAAATATTCATCACTTATATTGGGGTGATATATTTCTTTTTTGATCTTTTACTGTTTTTATCCATCTCTCATTGAAGAAAAATAAGTTAAGTTGTATCACATTGATGGCTTAAAATTTGTTTTTGTTGTTTATGTTTTATGTTGCCATTGATTAATGTTTATGTTGTTTTGCAGGTGGGTAATGTCATGCCTGCTCCAAAGAAGATAAAGTTTGATGAAGATTAGGTATGCTATACTGTTCTTTCATGTTTTTCTCCTTCTCCTTCATGGTAATCATCATTTCTTTAATTTTGATGATGATACATTGATTAAAATCTTTCCTTCTTTCCCTTCCGCTTCCAGGTTGACTCCTAGAGAAGTTCTGAATTGGAGTTCTATCAAGATTGAAAGAGTTCATCTCCCTCGCATGGGAAAAAGGGATGGCTTTTCCGGCAGCTGATTCATAGAGGTCCCTTGGCTTATGGATCCCTAAAATATGAAATGAAGTCTGACCTTTAGACTTGCGTTATATTTTTTTTCCCGGCTTTTGACAAATTTAATAGATAGTTAAGTGAGAGAAATTATAGAATGTTAACCTGATGGTTTCTGTATGTTTATGATGGGTGTATGGTTCCTGCAATGTGGTGATGATGCTATGAGGTTTTTTACTAGCCATTTATCTTTTGATAATATTAAAGCCAAATGATTGATGAGGCTAATGATAATATCGAACATGAAAATGAGTGAGATGTGGACGTCGACCAGCACTATGCCATCATGGCTGATTTTTCAGGAAGGTGCAAGCTCATGGTTAACCCTAGTTAACATCGAGGAGACTAGAGTTAGTGATTAAATTCTGATTATTGTTTCGTGATAGTGAAAAAATATGATCGGATTCAAGCTAATCAAACTCCTCCCAAAGAAGCGCTTCTCTCCTAAATGTTCTTTCAAGTTTATGATCTAAAGGTCCTAATAATATATGCAAAATCATATATTTGCTTTGAACCTGATTCTTTTTTCTGCGGCATATAAATAGTTCGATAAATCTTAAAACAAATTATTTTATTGAGGCGATGGTGGCATAGCTGTCAAGTTTATGATCTAAAGGTCCTAATAATAAAATGAAAAAGTAGGGGTATTGAAGAATAAGTAATCTTTGCGTTCGGGATATTTCGGTAATAGAAAAATAATTATAGAAATTAATTCGTAGTTTCTGAGTTTCACTTAGCCGCCAGACGCTATTTCCTGAAGCTGATTGATGTGCTGATCCCACAAGTGCTGACCTCAGACTTGTGCTAGGATCAGATTCAGGTTGACATTTCAAGGTTGCCAAAATAAAAAATAAAAAACTTTCCAGGGCCCGTGATATGCAACAGGAAGAAAGTAATCTTCAATAACCAGACTTTTGTGCTCAATCCTTCTGCATTCTCTGAGATGAGGCAGCTTCCTTCCACAAACGTATGCAGATTATGGTTTTTTTCCCAGGTTCTCTTTCATCTCCTACTCTTCTGCTGCCTGAGCTTGCTGTTTGCAGGCAAATCCAACCTAGAAGTCGAGGCACTAGGCGGTAATGAGACAGACAAACTTGCATTGCTTGAAATCAAGGCCAAGATAGTCAGGGACCCGTTGCAGGTTATGAGCTCGTGGAATGATTCTGTCCACTTTTGCCAGTGGCATGGTGTTACTTGCAGTAAACTGCACCAAAGAGTCATCAGGTTGGATCTACAGTCCCTGCAATTGGTTGGATCTATATCACCACATATAGGTAATATGAGTTTCCTGAGGGAGGTAAGCCTCCAAAACAATGACTTCAGCAATACGATACCAAGGGAGATTGGTATGTTATTTAGGCTGCAAAGTTTGAGGCTTGACATTAATTCATTGGGGGGAGAAATCCCAGCGAATATATCTAATTGTGTGGATCTTGTAGAACTTGTTTTGGATAGTAATCAACTTGAGGGAAAACTTCCACAAGAACTTGGCTCTTTAAGAAAGCTGGATATATTTTCTGCGAATTCGAATAATCTTGTAGGAGAGATTCCGTCTTCTCTTGGGAATATTTCTTCTCTTAAAGTTCTTAATTTGATAAAAAACAGTCTTCAGGGGAGTATTCCAGAGAGCCTAGGCCAGTTGAAAAGCTTGGTAGAACTGCAGGTTAGTGCAAATAAGCTGTCTGGTATCATCCCTTCCTCAATCTACAATGTGTCTTCCATTGCTTCTATCACCGTAGCAGATAATCAACTTCGCGGGACTCTTCCGTCATCCTTGGGCCTCTCTCTTCCCAACCTCCTATATTTTTATTTTCACACAAATCAATTTAGTGGAGTCATTCCTGTTACAATATCCAATGCCTCAAATCTTATGGAATTCGTGATATCAAAAAACCAATTTACTGGAAAAGTACCTTCTTTGGCAAGCCTTCAGAGTCTTCAGGACCTGCAAATTGATGAGAATATTCTTGGAAATGAAGAAGAAGATGACTTGGACTTCCTCTCTTCCTTGGTCAACTGCACAAACTTAGTAATACTTGATATAGGAAAGAACAATTTTGGAGGAGCTTTGCCCGATTCCATTGGCAATTTCTCAAAAAAGATTAGAAAAATTGGACTGGGACTAAATCAAATCCTTGGCAGCATCCCCAGTGGTATAACAAATCTTGCCGACTTAGAGGAACTTGAAATGAAAACCAACCACTTGACAGGCAGTATTCCTCGTGGCATTGGGAGACTTCAACAGCTGCGGAAACTGGATATTAGCGGAAACAATGTCTCTGGGAATATTCCATCTTCCCTGGGAAACTTAACCCAGTTGCTCCATATTTCTTTGAGATATAATAATTTGCAGGGAAGCATACCTGAAAGTCTTGGGAATTGCCAGTTTTTGATACTATTGGAACTTGACCACAATAATTTCAATGGTATCATACCAAAACAGCTGATTAGTTTGTCATCCTTATCGATCAAGTTAGACCTGTCAAACAACTATTTAACAGGGTCCCTTCCCGTTGAAGTAGGTGACTTGGTGAATCTTGGTTATCTGGATGTTTCAGAGAATAATATATCAGGTGAAATTCCGACTAGTCTCAGTAGTTGCACAAGATTGGAGAATTTATACATGCAGGGTAACCACATTCAAGGGTCAATTCCCCTGTCTTTGAAAACTTTGAGAGGCATTCGAGAGTTGGATCTTTCGCACAACAACTTGTCAGGAAAAATTCCTAGTTACTTCGAGGATTTCCCTTTACAGAAATTGAATCTATCTTTCAATGATTTTGAGGGTGTGCTACCAAATCAAGGAATCTTCAAAAATGCAAGTGCAGTTTCGGTCCTAGGAAACAAGAATCTTTGCGGAGGTGTACCTGAATTGCATCTGCCAGTATGCGCAGTCAAAAGGTCGAACAAGAGGAGATTGTCAAGTCAGATGATAGTGTTGATCTCCTGTCTGAGTGGGCTGACGGCAATTACACTGGTTTTTTCCTTTATAGTGTACTGGTTTCAAAGCAAAAGAAAGTTTTTACCCATCAAATCTTCATCCGAGGGTTCTCTTTTAACGCTGTCCTATGACATGCTCCATAAAGCCACTGACGGATTCTCCTCATCCAATTTGATAGGCATTGGTAGTTTTGGCTCTGTCTATAAAGGATCAATTCTCAATCAAGCTGAAAAATATGTTGCCGTAAAAGTACTTAACCTTCAACGTACAGGAGCTATGAAGAGTTTCATGGCTGAATGTGAAGCATTAAGATGTATTAGGCACAGAAATCTTGTCAAGATCTTAACAGCTTGTTCAAGTATTGATTTCCAAGGTAATGATTTCAGGGCTCTGATTTATCAGTATATGGCTAATGGAAGTCTAGAAGAGTGGTTGCATCCAACCCCGAGCTCAGTCGGCAATCACCACGTTACCGGGAATTTAAGCATTCAACAGAGTTTAAACATTGCCATTGATGTTGCTCATGCACTAGATTACCTTCATCACGGCTGCCAAACACTAATCATTCATTGTGATCTAAAGCCAAGCAATGTTCTTCTGGACAGTGACATGACTGCCCATGTTGGTGATTTTGGACTAGCAAGGATCCTTTCAGATACCACCTATCCTTCTTCAGATCAAACCAGCTCTCTCGGAATTAAAGGATCAATCGGCTATGCAGCTCCAGGTAACATTAATAATTTTCGTTCTATCTCACTAACCAATCACACCAAAGATCCAAAGAAAAGAACAAAGATTGTCAAAACTTTTCCTACTGTATTAACCATTCATAGAGGTGACTCTCTCCTGCTATATATTCAAAAGAGTTCCTCAGTTATTCCAAGTAAAACCATTGTGTATGAATTGCAGAGTATGGCATGGGTGCAGAGCTATCAACTTATGGGGATGTGTATAGCTATGGCATATTATTGTTGGAGTTGTTTACAGGGAAGAGACCGACTGACAGCCAATTCATAGACGGCCTAAACCTTAACAACTTTGCCAAGATGGCTTTGCCTGAGCGTGTGCTGGATATTGTGGATTCAAAACTTCTGCAGATTGAATTAAAAGCCACGAGCACCGAGATCATTGTCAACGACAGCGAACTTGAAAATCACAGAGTCCAGGAATGCTTGAATGCTATTCTAGAAATTGGAGTAGCATGTTCTGCTGATTCACCCAGAGAAAGAATGGACATCAGTGATGTTGTACCTAAGTTGCGTCAAATCAGGAATGTTCTTCATGGAACATGAATGCAAGAAGTCTGCCCTTACGTTCAAGCTTAAACTTTTAGATCGAGCACCAAATTCAACTCAGTTCTTTTCAAGTGTGGACATCTGCATTTTCGTAAAATTCTGATCAAGAACTCTGTACTAGAAGTTAAAAACTATTGTATTTTGTCCTTAACAACTCTTTTTATATTTAGTTTTTTATTCTATTGCAATTTAGAATTGCATCATGTAAGTTTCCAGATTGATTAATCAACTATGGTTCCCAAAATCTAATGTGTCATGAACTCCAACTTCCACTTCTTCCCGAAGAATTCTTTTATCTACTCGTCTAACCTTGCAAAATGGAGAACCACACATTCAACTCTTCATTTCATTTACCCAAAAATTGAAATGAATTTAACTCTTTAGGTCATCAACACTGAAGCTTCCGTACAGAGGTTTCGCCATATTTCAGCTGCTTCACCAGCATATTTTCTTCCATTAAGAAAATTGGACAGGGACCGCAGCTGATAAGTAAATCTCCAGTATGAACATACATACGCAAACTTAAACATTCTCAGTACAAATTAATTAACACTGAAATTAGTTCCTTGCAAAATATCAAGGATGAGGGAACTCGCAAACTTCAAAAAAAAAAAAAAAGTTTCTTGCATTCAGTTATACAACAGTTTTAAGGAAAAAAACACATAGACCTTAAAAAAACACAGAAGTTCTGTACGAAATCCAGTGCAACTCTACATCATGTTGCATTCTCCAAAAAAGTAAAAAAAAAAAAAAAAACATCAGCCACTCAAAGTCAAAGGAGGGTGACGAGAATGAAAATGAGAAGTGCAGCAATGAAAGAGTATTTCAAAGCAGCAACAATAATAGCCAACGAGGTAATCAACAACTGCCACAACACTTGCACGCTTGCCCAAGTCAGCAGACCCGTCAATCCAACGGCGGCGAAGTTGTCAGGATCTGGGTTAAAAATCTCACACCACTTGATATTGAACACCGGCGGTCGATCTTTCTCCAACTCATCGCCATTAAGAGACCCATTTTTCTGCTGCTTCTTTTGTTGCTGTTGTTTTCCATTGCCGTTAGGATTCTTTAGTTATGTCATTGTTGTTGTTATTCTGTGCAAAAAGAAAAAATCGTGAAGGAGTTTGCGAGATTTTGTAAATTGGTCTGGATTTGAAGAGAAGATGAGAAGGGAAAGTGTTGTTTTAGTGAATGATCGAGCGTAGTTTTGGATTTGGTGGTGGGTTTGTGACAAATTTGAACCCTAACATGGTTTTGTCGAGTGGAATGAAATGAGCAAGACGATAAAGAACCAAGAACTAGCTGTTAAAAGGTGACAGACGGGTCGGGCGGCCTTGGTCTACTTTGGGCTTGGCCCATTCAATATTTGAGTGGGATACTTTAAGTTGTACTAAATATACCCCACAAACATTCTAACTACACTCCTTTTATTGCCTGCTAGCTCTGATGAGTCGCTTCGATAGACCTACAAGTAAAAAATTGAAATTAAAAATTATTTTTAATCATTAAGGCGAATAATTGAAATGACATAAATGCCAATAACAAATGGGAGGAGATCAATATTGAATACTAGCCATTGGATGGAATCATGAAAGCAACGAGGCACGCACTTCACGGGAGATTACCCAATGATGTCTTAACAAAAAGGGAATTTTCTTTTTTTTTTTTTTTCTTCTCCATCAGAATCATCATCTCCCATCAAATCACACCCGTCCATTTCCCACCAGGGCCCCACCTCCATCACCATCAAATCCGTCTAATGGTTGACATGATATCATGTGATTTACAGCTGTGAGAGAAGGACCCACCTTCCCTTTTGGGCAAAGACGAACCCACCTTCCCTCCAAAGATGCCCAATCGTTCATAAATCCAACTCTTTCTGAAATATAAAGATTGCCTAATTGACTTTAATCATTTGTTAATATCTGCCACGTCCATCATTAGTCCTCTTTCCTTTTTATAATTTTGGCTTGGCTTGGCTTCTCTCTCTTCGCTTCACGTCCCAGCTCGGCTGACTCCTTCTTTTTTATCATGGGAACAAAAGCCCACGTGGATATTAGAACAATATCCAATTTATATTTATTCTAAGATTTTGGACTACAAATTTTTTTACGTAACAAAGTGTTAAACAACAACAACAACAACAATTTCTTTTTTTATTATTATAAAATTTAAATATTAATTAAATTTTAATTATGTAATTTTGTGCACTTAAGTTAACAAGATTATTTAATATTCATATTGCATCCATCAAAGTTATAACAGTTTATAAAATTCTTATAATTTATATAAGAGAGGTGATGTCGGGATAGTTAATACATTGAAACTTTTAAAATTTAGTAAAATTTTTTTAAATTAAAATTTATTATTTATTTTTCAGTTTAATATTAAATTTGATAGAAATACGCTTTTATAAACTTATCTAAAAAATTTAATCCGAAGATAAATATCATAAATCTTGTATTTATGGATTATCACAGTTTATATTTTTATGAGTTTAAATTGTACCATATGCATGCATAAAAATAATTTATAGCATAAATTCACAATTTCTATTACTCAAATCTTGTAAATCATCGCTCTTTGTACTCTATCCCTCCTATCTTTATGATAATAGAAAAAATAAAATAATGATCTGTTGAGTTGCAGAGTTTCAGGCTTTTTCACAGCACAATACTCGTGCAACAACAGTAGAGGATAGGAGAAAGAATGAGAGGGTAGAAAGCAACAGCAACGTCTGGAATAAGTAATCAGAGTCTGAGCTGAGCGTGTAATGGTCCAGAGGACAGACGCAGAGGCACAGGTGGACCTGACTAGACTCAGTATGAATAATATTCATGAAAATTGACGGTTCGGAAATCTCCAACAGCCACAGCCACTCGATGATGATGTCAACAGATATCTATCCATGCACGTTCTCTTCCTTTCCTTTCCTTCCTCTGAACTATTTCCAGTCTTCTGCTTTTCTGATTACGTACAAAACTTGTCTAATGTAGAATGAACCCCACGAGTCCATGACCAGTACCTCCATACAATTCAATATTAAATATATATAATTATCATCTGCTACGTCCCCCACCATGTGAAAATGAAATACATATATGCATGCCCTAACGCCATTGTTAACGTCGTTACATGATAATTATTCCTTTGATTGTGATTTGTCTAAGAGATTCCAGAATGGAAAAGCTTTGAAGTAGAGAGTAAATTAATGGAAATTAAACCTTCCCTGCATGAATGCAAAGCACTTTTTATATTGCTCCTTCTAAGCATTATATATACATATGTAGTTCACACCTCTAACTGTACTTGAAAGCAAAATAGTGTAGAGTAGACAAGAGATCGTGTAATCAAAGTATACTCTCATCATTTTAAGGGAGATATTCATCTCCCATTGATTAAAAGAGATTGAACCCTTTCCCTCAAAGATGAAGGAGAGACCACCAAAATCACTCTTTAGAAGAGTGATCGGCTATTAGCTAGCTCAAAAGAGTTTGAACAAAAAGTATTGTCCTTCTCTTGTGTGATCAGTGGGTGCAATTCAATTAACATGCACATATATAGCTATTACCTATGAATCTCATCAATATTTGTAGGTCTTTTTTTCTTTACTATAAAGTTGAACTCCTTATAAATATTATTATAAGTGAGATTCACTTCCAAGACTCTTGTACAACTTCATAAGAACTTACCAACATCCTTATAAATCTTAACATAAGTGAGATTCGATTCCAAAATTCTTTTACAACTTTATAAGAACTGACCAACCGAACTAACTAGTTTTCATGTAACAATACATTTATTTTATTGTTTAATCACATTAATTGATTTTTAAGCCTCGCTATGTCTTCTATCAATGTCTCTTTTTTTAATTCATATTCGACAAAATTATTTAACTCGTGTTATGATTTAAAAAGAAAAGAAAAGAAAAGAAAACCCTATGTGCATGTCAGTTCTGATATACAATTTTCTTTTTCTATTTTATAAAAGCAATTTCAAACATGCAAAGAATTTGATTCTACATTCATATTCACTCTTGAAATAAAGAAGTTTCTCGAACATTATAAAAGCAAATGTGAAACTATTACACTTTATGAAGAAATAGTTCAATCGCACAAACTCTACGCTACACACCAGGAAAGACAAGAGACAACAACTCCAAGTGGGCAATGGCTTCGGCCTTCGCCATAACCATAGCTGGTTTGAACTTAGAAGACCTAAAGTGAGAAGAAAAGTTAGAAACAAAAAGGAGCGAGCCTTATATGTTGTTCTTAGCCGCCTACAAATTATGTTTGCTTTACACATATATGCTTGGTCAAAAGTTAAAAGGATCAAATCCTAAACACTGTAACACGCGTCATCTAATCACTGCTTGCATTGGATTATCATCCTCGTGTATTTATATGACATTTGTCATCCTTTCATTGGTTTGAAATACTTGTACACCAACTCCTCTCTAGAAAGAGAGAGCAGTGATGATGGAGTGATGAAAGTTGCGGTAGACTCGGATCCTGTCTCCCAAGAAAAAGGTCCAATTTGTACAGACAAAAGACCTTTAATGTCCTACAAAATATTTGACTCTTTATCCCTCTCTTTTTTTTTTTCTCTCTTTCTGTCAAAAACCTAATAAAAATATGGCTGACCAGTACGGTCTGCCTGATCTCGGGCACTTGGCCGCCGGAAGAACCCATTTCCCGGCGAATCAGCAAGTCTCAGAACCCTACTTTTTCCACAGAAATCTTGCACAATCAGCTCATAATGAGACGATCATGCTTAGTGACATGGTTTTGCCTGGTGGGCATATGCTTAGGTTTGGTCATGATAATTTCGCTACTACTGCTTCTGCTGCTACTCATCCTGCTATTGCAGCAGCTAATAGTGCAAAATATGGAGCGGAGATGGATACGGGTTGGAATAATATCGGAAATGAAGGTGGAAATTTTAGGTGGCCAAGGCAAGAAACTCTTACTCTTCTTGAGATCAGATCTAGACTTGATTCTAAGTTCAAGGAGGCAAATCAGAAAAAACCCTTGTGGGATGAAGTTTCTAGGTATATATTTCCAACTATGCTGCACCTAACTAGTACACTTTGTTATTTTATGCATGTATCTGAGTGGTTTTGCTGCCATTGAAATTGGTGATTAAATTGATCCAGAAAACCACCCTAATTGGTTCTGTATGTTGATGATCAACATATATATATATATATATATATGACTTGTGTGTTTCTATTTCGATAGAAAGTAACAACGGCTTTTCAAATCGATTCATGTTTTCTTTTGGTGAGCTTGGTGATTGAAAATGACAAACCTTTTTGAGTTAGCAGAATAGACCAGAGTGTTTGGCTTTTATATCTTATCTTTGCTCGTTTTGTTGTGTGCAAAATGATCGATTCATTGAATGGTTTAGTAACCTTATACAGGTTCTTTCATGAAGAAAACGACTATTCAACATTTCAAGAATATTTCTGCAAATCCTATATTCTAGTCATAATTGGTGCCATGAAATGGAATCTAATTAAATCATGGCATCTTCTTCAAGATATTAGAGAGGAATATTTTGGGAGATCTTGATCCTTTAATTATTGAAACTGTTTATAACTAATTACTGTTTAGAGGAATGCGGTTGGTTCATAATTATCTCTTTAATAATACTGAGTCACATTATTGATAACTCCTAATTAAAATATATTGGGTTAATGTTTTTCTTGATAATTTTATTTATCATTATAATTATTTCCTTCTGTTCCTTTTTCTTCTTCCGTTATTGTTTTTCCTTTGTATCCTTTTTCTGCAGGATAATGGCTGAGGAGCATGGCTACCACAGAAGTGAGAAGAAATGCAGAGAGAAGTTTGAGAATTTGTACAAATATTACAAGAAAACAAAGGAAGGTAAAGCTGGGAGACAAGATGGGAAGCATTACAGGTTTTTTCGACAACTTGAAGCCCTTTACGGAGAAACAAGCAATAATCAAAACTCAGTCTCAGAATCCCTTCTTGACCAGAATATTAATCTTCCTTACCAAACTCCAAACCAAGAAAATTTTGAAAACCAAGAAGCTTTCAATGAGCAGAAGCTAAGTACTGAGAGCTTAAGTTTCTCCAATACATCTGAATTTGAAACTGCTTCTTCAGGAAACAACGATAATGATCTTTCAGCCATTGCCTTTATGATGAACCAAAAATCAACGGAGAAGAATAAAAGGATAAATGAAAGCCAAAGCGGTGGAAGAATTAAAAGGAGTTGGAAAGCAAAGGTTAAAGAATTTGTGGATGCACAAATGAGGAAGTTAATGGAGTCACAAGAGGCCTGGATGGAAAGAATGTTGAAAACTATTGAAGATAGAGAGCAAGAGAGGTTTTCTAAAGAAGAAGAATGGAGGAAGCAAGAAGTGGCTAGGTTTGATCGGGTGCATGAATTTTGGGCTAAAGAAAGAGCTTGGGTTGAAGCTCGAGACGCCGCGTTAATGGAGGCTTTGAAGAAGTTTACAGGGAGAGAGCTAGAGGTTTCATCGTCAATGCAAAGAGGAACGCAAAACAAGAACCAGGTTAAGAATGAAAATGAATTTCCCAACAATGCTGTGAATGATAGATGGAACGAAGCTGAGACTTCAAGCTTGATACAGCTTATAACAAGCTTGGAATCAGAATTTAAAGAAACTGGATACTCAGATGAAAACATTTGGGAGGAGGTAGCAGCAAAAATGGCTAGTTTTGGCTACTATCGAAATTCAATTGAGTATAAAGAGAAATGGGAGAATATGCAAATGTATTTTAAGATGGCAACAGGGTTTAACAAGAAACGCAGAGAAGATATAAGAACCGGCAGCAGTAGTTATCATCAGCATTCTGAGTATAATTATCACCATGGCCATGAAATTGCAAAACAAAGGCTTGAAAGCATGGATTTATTACCTTCTAATAATTCTTATGCAGGAACTGAAGCGCATGGCAGCTGCTTTCACATCCTGATAAATGAAGGCCGGCAGCAGCAATTGTGGGAAAAGGGAAAGGACAAGCACCATTAATCACAAGAGGGGGAGAGAATTTGGGCTTTTCATCATCTCATTTAAGAATGTAGGGCTTAGCTTTTGTTGAGAAGGTAAGATCAAAGTTATGGATATTTGTTGACACTGGGAGTTCAATTAAATTTTGTTTACCTGTGTAAGTAATGTCTGCAGGGAAGTTTTCCATGACGAACTAAATTATTTAAGTGCAAGAAAAACCTAAATGCATATGGATGACTTCATTGTCATGATAAAATTGTTCACGGTTTTCGAATGTTTGACTTAATTTGGCTCAAACAATAATTTGGTTTTCCTTTTTTTGGTAAAATTGCACTGTGGTTTTTTCAAACCAAAGGAAATACATTCTTTCATTCACGACACAAAATGACAAGGTATACTTTCCTCAATGAATTTATTGTATTTCTGTGTTAATGTTAGTGCCCTTGAGTGCACAGAACAATCAAAGTCATAAAATAGAACAGAGAATAAATTTTAGTTATACACATAATAAAATACACATGGCCTTTAATAGTATCTGTAATAGTAGTGGTGAGTAGTTGGTCTTCTACAGTTCTTAATTATTAAAATACTCTTAGAGATTGACACAGGTTTCCTTAACCTTCTATTTTTGTAACCCCTACAGTTTACAAAAGCTGAGGATCAAAAGAAAACGATGCTTCCTTCACTAACTATATATAGAGAGAGAGAGTAATTACTTAAATGTTATCATCTGTTTTCACCTGTAGAAATGCAATCAAATTAATAAATAAAATTGGAATCCTACAATACACTTAAGTAAACTAACTAAATCTCGCAAAGGGAGAAGTATTTGTCATGACCAATAAACTTGATTTGCAATTATATGTATGACCTTTGCATTTATATCATCATTCATAAACATGATGAGGGATGAATTAATCTTGATTGAGCTAGGGCCACATACGTGTACATAATTTGCCTGAATTAGTATGTAAAGTAGAAGCCATCTTAATTATCTAACAAACTGCTTGATTTCTATTTAATTTTGGTTTCTTATATACACTACATTTCTTATTTTCTCAATGCTCTAAATTGTAACTTGAGTCATACATATAGTTATGATTATCCAAAGTACTATACTTCGAATTTTCAGAAATAT
>JAXCLQ010000006.1:7245027-7257637 GCA_035584115.1 Cedrela odorata | reverse complement strand
GGTTCATTTTCCTCCAAAAACTAGTTTTTAGCGCAATAATTGCTGCCGCATATAAACAAAGTGTTTGATAAGTCTTAAAACACATTATTTCATATTGGAGGGGGATGGTGGCACTGTTGTAAAGTGTTTGATGAAATTTATAACGAAAAAGTAGTGTATTGAAGAATATGTAATCTTTGTTCTTTGCTTTCTGGATATTTTGGTAATAGAAAAATAAATAGTGTAGAAATTTTTCTTGGTTAGCCGCCACATGCTGTTTCACGGATATGCTGATCCAACAAATGTAGTCCTCAATCTTGGACAAGGCTCATCAGGATGTCGCCAAGGTTGGAAAAATAAATCTTTCCAGGGGCCTGTGATATGCAATAGGAAGAAAGAAGTAATCTTCAATAACCAGACTCAATCCTTCTGCATACTCTCGTATGAGGCAGCTTCCTGGCACAAACGTACGTATATTGTGGTTTTTTCCCTGGGTTCTCTTTCATCTCCTACTCGTCTGTTGCCTGAGCTTGCTGTTTACAGGCAAATCCAACCTAGGTGGCTCTAGGCGGTAATGAGACGGACCAACTTGCGTTGCTTGAAATCAAGGGGAAGATAGTCAGGGACCCGTTGCAGGTTATGAGCTTATGGAATGATTCTGTCCACTTTTGCCACTGGCATGGTGTTACTTAAAGTAAACGGCACCAAAGGGTCACCAGGTTGGATCTGCAGTCCCTACAATTGGTAGGATTTATATCCCCACATACAGGCAATATGAGTTTCCATATGGTGGTAGGCCTCCAAAACAATGAATTCAGCTATATGATACCAAGGGAGATTGGTAAGTTATTTTAGGCTGCAAATTTTGTGGTTTGACAATAATTCATTGGGGGGAGAAATCCCAGCGAATATATTTAACTGTGTGGATATCGTAGACCTTGTTTTGGAGAGTTTCCCGTCTTCTTTTGGGAATATTTCTTCTCTTAAAGTTCTTAATTTGATACTAAACAGTTTTCAGGGGAGTATTCCAGAGAGCCTTGGCCAGTTGAAAAGCTTGGTACAACTGCAGGTTGGTGCAAATAAGCTGTCTAGTATCATCCCTTCCTCAATCTACAATTTGTCTTCCATGGCTGATTTCACACTGGCAGAGAATCAAACTTCGCGGGACTCTTCCGTCATACTGGGGCCTCTCCCTTCCTAACCTCCAATATTTTTACTTTCACACAAATCAATTTAGTGAATCATTCCCGTTACAATATCCAATGCCTCAAATCTTACGGTATTCACGATATCAAAAAACAAATTTATTGGAAAAGTGCCTTCTTTGGCAAGCCTTCAGAGAGTTTGGGACCTACAAATTGATGAGAGTAATAGTGAGGAAGAAGATGACTTGGACTTCCTCTCTTCTTTGGTCAACTGCACAAAATTAGAAGTACTTGGATAATAAATAACAATTTTGGAGGAGTTTTCCCCGATTCCATTGGCAATTTCTCAACAAAAATTAGAAAAATTGGATTGGCACTAAATCAAATCCTTGGCAGCATCCCCAGCACTATAGCAAATCTTGCCAACTTAGAGGATCTTGACATGGAGACCAACCACTTGACAGGCAGTATCCTCGCGGCATTGGAAGACTTCAAAAGCTGCCGTACCTGTATATTAGTGGAAACAATATCTCTGGTAATTTTCCCTCTTCCCTGGGAAACTTAACGTAGTTGCTCCATATTTCTTCTAGATATAATAATTTGCAGGGAAGCATAACTCAAAGTCTTGGGAATTATCAGCTTTTAATACTATTGCTACTTGGCCACAACCATCTCAACAGTACCATACCAAAACAGGTGACTAGTTTGTCATCTTTATCAATCGCCCTAGATCTTTCAAAGAACTATTTAACAGGGTCCGTTCCTGTTGAAGTAGGTAACTTGGTGAATCTTGGTTATCTGGATGTATCAGAGAATAATATATCAGGTGAAATTCCTACCAGTCTCACTAGTTGCACAAGCTTGGAGATTTTGTACATGCAGGGTAACTACATTCAAGGGTCAATCCCTCTGTCTTTTAAAACTTTGAGATGCATTCAGGAGTTGGGTCTTTCTCAAAACAACTTGTCAGGAAAAATTCTTAGTTACTAGGGGGATTTCCCTTTAGAGAAATTGAATCTATCTTTCAAATATTTTGAGGGTGAGATACCAAAGCATGGAATCTTAAAAAGTGCAAGTGCAGTCTCGGACATAGGAAACAATAATCTGTTTGGAGCTTTACCTGAATTGCATCTGCCAGTATACACAGTCAAAAGGTCGAACAAGAGGAGATAGTCTAGACAGATGATAGTGTTGACCTGTCTGAGTGGGCTGAAAGCAATTACACTGGCTTTTTCCTTTATAGTGTGCAGGTTACAAAGCAAAAGAAAATTTTTACCCATCGAATCTTCATTCGAGGTTTCACTTTTGACACTGTTCTATAACATGCTCCATAAAGCCACTGACAGATTCTCCTCATCCAATTTGATAGGCATTGGTAGTTTTGGTGCTGCCTATAAAGGATCAATTCTCAATCAAGCTGAAAAATATGTTGCCATAAAAGTACTTGATCTTCAACGTACAGCTGGCAATCACCACGTTACTGGAAATTTAAGCATTCAACAGAGTTGAAACATTGCCATTGATGTTGCTCATACATTAGATTACCTTTATCATGGCTGCCAAACACCAATTATTCATTGTGATCTAAAGCCAAGCAATGTTCTTCTGGACAATGACATGACCGCCCATGGTGGTGATTTTGGACTAGCAAAGTTCCTTTCAGATACAACCCATCCTTCTTCAGATCAAACCACCTCTCGTGGAATTAAAGGATCAATCAGCTATGCTGCTCCAGGTAACATTAATCATTTTCATTCTATCCCACTAACCAATCACACCAAAGATCCAAAGAAAGAGCAAAGAGTTACAAAAGTTTTACTACTATATTAATTATGCATAGAGATGACTCTCTCCTGCCATATATTCAAAAGAGTTCCTCAGTTACTCCGAGCAAGGCCTTGTGTTGTGTATGAATTGCAGAGTATGCCTTGGGGGCAGAGCAAACCAACTTAGGGTATGTGTGCAGCTGTGGCATCATTTTGTTGGAGATGTTTACAGGGAAGAGACCAACTGACAGCCTGTTCAAAGACTCCCTAAAACTCAACAAATTTGCCAAGATGGCTTTGCCCGAGGGTGTGCTGGATATTGTAGATTCAAAAATTCTGCAAATTGAAATAGAGGCCACAAGCACTGAAATCATCGCCAACTTGAAAATCACAAAGTCCAGGAATGCTTGAATGCTATTCTTGAAATTGGAGTAGCATGTTCTGCAGCATCACCCAGAGAAAGAATGGACAACAGTGATGTTGTACCTAAGTTGCTTCCAAGCAGGGATGTGCTTCATGGAACTTGAATGGAAGAAGACTACTAATTTACCATGTACACATATTTGTCTATATATAGACATAGTCCTTCTCAATTGTGGACATCTGCACTTTTGTCTAATTCGGATCAAGAACTATGTACAAAATGATTTGTTCTTAACAACTCTGTATATTTAGTTTATGATTCTATTGCAATTTAGAATTGCATCATCTAAGTTTCCAGTTTGATTAATCAACTATGGTTCCCAAAATCTAGTGTCGTGAAATCCTCATTTCATCAACACTAAAGCTTCCATAATTTGGCCATACTTCAGTTGCCTCACCAGTCACCAGCATATTTTCTTCCATTTAAGCTGCCTTTTCGGGACATTAAGAAAATCGGCCAGAGACTGCAGCCTGGTAAGTCAATCTCCAGTATGAACGTACATATGCAAACTTAAACGTTCTCAGTACAAATTAATTAACAATGAACTTAATTCCTTGCAAAATATCAAGGACGAGGGAACTTGCAAACTTGAAGAGAAGTTTCTTGCATTCAGTTATACAACAGTTACAGGAAAAATACATAGAAGTTCTATACGAATTCAATACAAATCTACACCATGTTGCATTCCCCAAGACAGAAATTGAAAAAAAAAAAAAAATCAGCCACTCAAAGAAGGGTGATGAGAATGAAAAGGAGAAGTGCAGCAATGAAAGAGTATTTCAAAGCAGCAACAAGAATAGCCAACGAGATAATCAACAACTGCCACAACACTTGCACACTTGCCCAAGTCAGCAGACCCGTCAATCCCACGGCGAAGAAGTTGTCAGGATCTGGATTAAAAATCTCACCCCACTTGATATTGAACACCGGCCATCGATCTTTCCCCAAATCATCGCCATTAGAAGACCCATTTTTCTGCTGCTTCTGTTGTTTCTGTTTTTTTCCATTGCCGTTGGATTCTTTAGTTATGTCATTATTGATATTGGAATTCTGTGCAAAAAGAACGAGTCTTGAAGGGGTTTGTGGGATTTTGTAAAGGGGTTTGGATTTGAAGAGAAAATGAGAAGGGAATGTGTTGTTTTGGTGAATGATTGAGAGAAGTTTTGAATTTGATGGTGTGCTTGTGACAAATTTGAACCCTATCATGGTTTTGTCAAGGAGTGGAATGAAACGAGCAAGACGAAGGAGAATGAAGAACTAGCTGTTTGAGGTTACAGAAGAGTTGGCCGGCGGGGGTCCATTTTGGGCTTCGCCCACTCAATATCTGTTGCTTTGGGTGATACTAAATTCCTCCCACCAACATTCTGACTACACCACCAGGCATTGCATTCAAAAATTTGTCGCGAGCAATTACAATGGTGTATTCAACCACTTGTTACCCCCACGAGTTTTTCTTTTAACACCCACAAGTTAAAAAATACAAGAAAAAAATTAAATTAAAAATAAAAATTATCATTTGCGGCGATGATAAATCCACCCACAACATTTTACAATATAATATTTAATAAAAATAATTACGGCCGTGGATCAATTTTTCAAATAACTGAAATGATATAAATGTCCATAATAAATGGGGAAGACATTAATGTTAAGAAGCTCCTTTTTTAAAAAAAATATATTACAAATAAATAAATAAATTCAATCAAGCAATCTTGCACAACGTTGCATGGGTGAGATATAAATCACAATTAAAAATATATAATAATTATATTATATTGTAAATATTAAATTAAAATATAAATAAAAAAAAATAGAAGAATGTAAGTGATATGTATACCTATTTGTGTCACCCGTATAATTATTAAAAAATTATGATAAATATTAAAAATATTTCTTATTCATCAATAATGCTATATAAATTTGATTAATGATAACAAGCATTAGAATTGATATAATTTATTTATTTATTTTTTCGATAGAACTTAAAATTGTAGCGATTAAGAAAACATGATAAGGGAGGAGATCAATATTCAATATTAGCCATTGGATGGAATCATGAAAGCAACGGGGCACGCACTTCACGGGAGATTACCTAATGATGGTTTTAACAGAAAGGACATTTTCTTTTTTCTAATCTCTATCGGAATCATCATCTCCCATCAAATCACATCCATCCATTTCCCACAAGGGCTCCACTCACTCTCCATGATGATCAATTCCGTCCAATGGTTGACATGATATCCTGTGATTTACAGCTGTGAAAGTAGGACCCACCTTCCCTATTAGGCAAAGACAAACCCGCCTTCCCTCCAAAGATGCCCAAACGTTAAGAAATCCAACCCTTCCTGAAGGAAATATTAACATCTCTTAATTAACTTTAATCATTCGTTAATATCTGCCACGTCATTACTAATCTTCTTCTCTTTTTGATAATTCTGGCTTGGCTTGGCTTGGCTTGGCTTAGCTTAGCTTGGCTTTACATTGCAGCTCGGCTGACGGCTCTTGTTTTAATGGTGAGAACAAAAATTCATGTCGATATTAAAACAATATCAATTTAATATTATTTAAAAATTTTAGACTATAATTTTTATTTATTTTTATATAAGAAATTATTAAACAACAATAAATTATAAATTATAAATATTAATTAAGATAAATAGTCCAAAAATAATAATAAAATTAGTCAATAAGTCCAAAATAAGAATTTTTCCTATTTGTAAATAAAAAAATACAACAATGGTCTGTTGAGTTGCAGAGTTTCAGGCCTTTTCACATCACAATACTCATGCAACAACAGGAGAGGAGAAAGAATGAGACTGAGAGGGGAGGGGTCAGCGACGACTGGAATAAGCAATCAGAGTCTGAGGGTATGTGTGGTTCAGTGGGCAGAGGCAGAGGTAGACCAGACTCAGAATTATATTTCATGAAAATTGACCAAAAGCCACTCGAATTCCGCGATAATGTCAACAAATAAATATCCATGCACGTTCTCCATCTGAATATGAAATACATGATAATATGGTTCTTAAATAACATGTAGTTTCTTACTTACTGTAGTCGAATATATGCATACAGTTTCTTTGATTGTGATTTGTGAAATGGACAAGCTGGGGCATATAAGAGATTACAGAATGGAAAGCTTTGAAGTAGAGAGGAAATTAATCCTACACTGGAAGAATGCAAATGAATCACTTTGTATATTGTTTCTTCTAAGCAGTATACATACGTACAGATCGAAAACTTTTCCTCATAGATGAATATTTATTGTACACCCCATTATGTCTTCTAACTTTGTGTTCTAGTTTATATTTAACAAAATTATCTCGTGTATCGAATTTCCTTTTTTAAATTAAACTGTATATGCATGTCAGTTCTGATATGTAATTTTCTTTTTCTATTTTATAGAAGCAATTTCAAACATGCAAAGAATTTTGATTCGACATTCATATTCACTCTTGAAATAAAGAAGTTTCTCGAACATTATAAAAGCAAATGCGAAACTGTTACACTTTATGAATAAATAGTTCAATCCCACAAACCCTACACTACACACCAGAAAAGACAAGAGACAACAACACAAAGTGCGCAATGGCTTCGGCCTTCGCCATGACTGTAGCTGGTTTGAACTTAGAAGACCTAAAGTGAGAAGAAAAGTTAGAAACAAAAAGTAGTGAGCCATATATGTTGTTCTTAGCCGCCAACAAATTATGTTTGCTTTACGCATATACATATATATGCTCGGTCAAAAGTTGAAAGGATCAAATCTTAAACACTGTAACACGCGCCATCTAATCACTGCCTGCATTGGATTATTATCCTCGTGTATTTATCTGACATTTTTCATCCTCTCATTGGTTAAAAAATATACGTACCCTCTCTCTCGAAAGAGAGAGCAGTGATGATAGAGTGACGAAAGTGGCGGTAGACTCGGATCCTGTCTCCCAAGAAAAAGGTTCAATTTGTACAGATAAAAAGACCTTTAATGTAATACAAAATACTTGACTCTTTTCTCTCCCTCTTTATGTCCAAAACCTAACAAAAATATGGCTGACCAGTACGGTCTGCCTGATCTCGGGCACTTAGCCGCCGGAAGAACCAATTTCCCGGCGAATCAGCAGGTCTCAGAACCCTACTTTTTCCAGAGAAATCTTGCACAATCATCTCACAATGAGACAATCATGCTTAGTGAAATGGTTTTGCCTGGTGGGCATATGCTTAGGTTTGGTCATGACAATTTCGCTACTACTGCTTCTGCTGCTACTCATCCTGTTATTGCTACTGCTAACAGTGCAAAATATGCAGTGGAGATGGATACTGGTTGGAGCAATATGGGAAATGAAGGTGGAAATTGTAGGTGGCCAAGGCAAGAAACTCTTACTCTTCTTGAGATCAGATCTAGACTTGATTCTAAGTTCAAGGAGGCAAATCAGAAAAAACCCTTGTGGGATGAAGTTTCTAGGTATATATTTCCAACTATGCTGCATCAAACTTGTACACTTTGTTATTTTATGCATGTGTCCGTCCTTTTTTGCTGCCATTCAAATTGATGGTTAAATTGATCGAGAAAACCCTAATTGGTATTTGAATGTTGATGACTAACATATATAGAAGACTTTTGTGTTTCTATTTCGATAGAAAGTAACAACGGCTATTCAAATCGATTCATGTTTTCTTTTGTTGAGCTTGGTGATTGAATATGATAAACCTTTTTGAGTTAGCAGAGAGAGACCAGAGTGTTCAGCTTTTATATCTTATTTCTACTCGTTTTGTTGTGTGCTAAATGGTCGATTCCTCCGACTGGTTTGGTACCCTTATACAGGTTCTTTCATGAAGAAAACGACTGTTCAACAGTTCAAGAATCTTTCTGCAAATTCTAAATCCTTCTATACATTCTGGTCATAATTGGTGCCATGGAATGGAATCTAAGTAAATGATGGCATCTTCTTCAAGATATTAGAGACTAGAGGCGAATATTTTGGGAGATCTTGAACTTTAATTATTGAAACTTCTTATAATTAATTACTGTTTAGGGGAATGCTGTTGATGCATAATTATCTCTTTAATGATACTGAGCCACATTATTGATAACTCCTAATTAAAATATATAGGGTTAATTTTTTTCTTGATGATTTATTTATAATTATAATTATTCCCTTCTATTCCCTTTTCTTCTTCTGTTATTTTTTTCTCTTTGTATTCTTTTTCTGCAGGATAATGGCTGATGAACATGGGTACCATAGAAGTGAAAAGAAATGCAGAGAGAAGTTTGAGAATTTGTACAAATATTATAAGAAAACAAAGGAAGGTAAAGCTGGGAGACAAGATGGGAAACATTACAGGTTTTTTCGACAACTTGAAGCCCTATACGGAGAAACAAGCAATAATCAAAACTCGGTCTCAGAATCCCCTCTTGACCAGAACATTAATCTTCCTTACCAAACTCCAAACAACACAATAAACCAAGGAAATCAAGAATACCAAGAAGCTTTTCAGGAGCAGAAGCTAAGTACTGAGAGCTTAAGTTTCTCCAATACATCTGAATTTGAAACTGCATCTTCAGGAAACAACGATGATGATCTTTCAGTCATTGCCTTTATGATGAACCAAAAATCTATGGAGAAGAATAAAAGGATAAATGAAAGCCAAAGTGGTGGAAGGATTAAAAGGAGTTGGAAAGCAAAGGTTAAGGAATTTGTGGATGCACAAATGATGAAGTTAATGGAGTCACAAGAGGTCTGGATGGAAAGAATGTTGAAGACTATTGAAGATAGAGAGCAAGAGAGGTTGTCTAAAGAAGAAGAATGGAGGAAGCAAGAAGTGGCCAGGTTTGATCGGGTGCATGAATTTTGGGCTGAGGAAAGAGCTTGGGTTGAAGATCGAGACGCCGTGTTAATGGAGGCTTTGAAGAAGTTTACAGGGAGAGAACTAGAGGTTTCATCGTCAATGACAAGAGGAACACAAAGCAAGTGCCAGGTTAAGAATGAAAATGAATTTCCCAATAATGATGTGAATGATAGATGGAATGAAGCTGAGACTTCAAGATTGATACAGCTTATAACAAGCTTGGAATCAGAATTTGAGGAAACTGGATATTCGGACGAAAACATTTGGGAGGAGATAGCAGCAAAAATGGCTAGTTTTGGCTATTATCGAAGTGCAATTGAGTTTAAAGAGAAATGGGAGAATATGCAAATGTGTTTTAAGATGGCAACAGGGTTTAACAAGAAACGCAAAGAGGATTTAAGAACCAGCAGCAGTAGTTATCGTCAACATTCTGAATATAATTATCACCAAGGCCATGAAATTGCAAAACAAAGGCCTGAAAGCATGGATTTATTACCTTCTAACAATTCTTATGCAGGAACTGAAGCGCATGGCAGCTGTTTTCACATTCTGATAAACGAAGGCCAGCAGCAATTGTGGGAAAGGGGAAAGAACAAGCACCATTAATCACAAGAGGGGGAGAGAATTTGAGCTTTTGATCATCTCCTTTAAGAATGTAGGGTTTAGCTTTTGTTGGGAAGGTAAGATCAAAGTTATGGAAATGTGTTGACACTTGGGAGTTTAATTAATTTTGTTTACCTGTACAAGTAATCTCTCGCACTGACTAAGGGAAGTTTTTCACTGGCGAACTAAATTATTTAGTGCAAGAAAAACCAAAATGCGTATGTATGACTTCATTGTTAATGTCATGATAAATTTGTCTGATGGTTTTCAAATGTTTGACTTAATCTGTCTCAAACATTAGTAATTTGGCTTTTGTTCTTTTGTTTTTAAGAATTATTTGAATGTTTCTGTTATTCTTGTGTTAATGTTAGTGATCTTAAGTGCACAGTTCAGTCCAGAGTTAGAAAATATAACAAAGTAACATAAGGATCTGTAATAGTAGCAGTGTTCGTAGTGGTAGTTGATTTTCTACAGTTTTTAATTATTAAAACAGATGATAACTATTTAATTATTAAATAGTTATCATCTGTTTTCATCTGTAGAAATGCAATCAAATTATTAAATAAAATTGGAATTCTACACTACACTCGAGTAGACTAGCTAAATCTCACAAAGGCATAAGTATTTTTCATGGACATAAATTAACTTGATTTGCAATTATATGTATAACCTTTGCATTTACACCATCATTCATAAACATGATGAGGGATGAATTAATCATGGTTGAGCCAGCTAGGCCCACATACATGTATATATTTTGCCTGAATTAGTAGGTAAATAGAAGCCATCTTAATTATATATCTAACAAATTTTTATGTAATTTTGGTTTCTTATATACTGTGCCTTATTTTCTCAATGCTATGAAGAGTAACTTGAGTCCACTAGTGCTCTTGAGACAACTGACATAGGCGGATAGTTGGAGTCCCAAAATTTGACTAAATATTATGGTACAAGTCTAAAATCAGTTATGTATTTCTATTTATTTTTCGATTTAACATTTAGTTCGATAAGAGTCATACTTTAAAAACTCATTTAAGATCTCTCAAAATTAAAAATTGTCAATATTTGACTCAATAAGAATTACATTTTAAGAATTTGTCTAAGATCTCCTAAAACTCATGGTCGCTCTTGTTTGAGTCATACATGTAGATATAATTATAAAGTGAATTAATGGCAGCATTCTGTGGAAGTACCGTACCTTGAATTTTCAGAAGCATCTGCATTTTAGGGTTTCATGATCAATGGAAGGAACAATATCCCTTTTGGTAGCTAGGCCTTAAGAACATGAAACACTTGGCGTTAATCATGTAACATTTTTACATTTCTAGCGGTTGGGCAAGTTGAAATTGCATTATGAAAACTTGCACATTGTTTTATAATTTGTTTCAAGTGCTGAGTTTATCTAGCCTCTGCCTTGTTACTCATATCATGTCACTGCCTAACTCATATATATACATGATGTTACGGTGAGAAAGGATCAACTATTTCATATGTGATTAACATTTAATGTTATTTTTATTATATATATTATTTATTATTACTTATAAATTTAATTTTATATTTTATAAAATTAAAAATACAAGGCTCGTTTGATTGATTCTACTTAAATTATAATACCTTCTCCACCATTGATCCTATACAATTTAATAATTAGAATTTAAACTAGAAAATATATTGTGCAGCTAACACAAAATTATAGAATATTAACGATTTATTGATTGCTATAAAATTAAATTATAATTAAATCAAAATATCTCCCACCATTTATTTAATGTTTCATTCAAAATTCATATATCAATGGTTTTTACTAATCGAAAATGGTTGAAATTAAACCAAAAATTTTATTTTTGGGCTTTCTATGGGCCTATCTGATTTTGTATACAATAGGCCAGGCTTCAATCCAAACAAAAATGTAAATATGTATTCCAAGCCTACCCAAACCAATATTTACCTGTCCTTGAGGGAGGGTGGTTGGTGTACTTAGTAAATTTTAACACTAGTAGTTCACTTTATAATACATTTATTATAAGACTTTAATAAATATGAATATCATATAATTATTTAAACAAAAATAAATAAGGGTTATGTGCTGTGGTTAGAAAGTAAGGCCCTACCAAACTTTAAGGTTCCAAAAAATAAGTTTATTTAATTAATTTTTAAATTTAGACATTGTTTTATATTTGTCTAGATAATTATTTAAAATTTATTTATTCGTGTGCGTGTGTGTATGCGCGTAAACGCAAAATATTGATGCAGAATATAATATTTTTGATTTGCTGGCCTAACGTCGACCATTCATATAAATAAATAAATAAACTGTCCTGAAAACTTTATGTTGTATATCATCATCAAAACCATGGAGATTTATTGTTAATGTCATTTCTTGTTCAAGCACCGGACACGAAGGACAGTAAATTTATGAAGTCTCACTCTAGCTTCTTTAATTTGATTGTACTCTCACCTTTTATTTTTTAAAAAGTGCTTGTGTAGGAAGTGCTTTTGCGTCCACCTAATAAACCGAATAACGTGGCATTTGGGATATTGTGGTTGTGTTAGGAGAACCACGAGTACTTTCGGACAATTTAAACAACCATATATCCTTGTCTTTGCTTTATTATTTCAGTTGTGTCGTTTTCTATGGTCATTTGGAATTCGACGGCTGCCAATTTCAGACCTACCTGTAAATGCAACTAGTTTAAGTGCATTTATTTGGTGGGGATCTTTTTAGTTAAAGAAAATAAAAAATTAAACAATAGCCAACAACTCACTTCATGGTAATAGTTTAGTTTACAACTTGATTCTTTATTTGACATAAAAGTTAATGATTTTAAATTAATATAAGATGATAT
>JAXCLQ010000006.1:7226243-7241503 GCA_035584115.1 Cedrela odorata | reverse complement strand
TAATGTGTAATATAAACTAAAATAATAATACAATATTTTTTTAATAATTTATCATATATTAATTCTATTTAATAAATAATTTTTTTTATTCACTCAAGTTTTCGTCATATATACAATATTTTTATAATTTAATTTAATTAATTTTATTTTTTAAAGATTTTTTATAGAGTTAAAAATTAGAAAAATTAAAATAATTAATAAATGGAATACCTTATTTTCGAACCGAAACTAAAAAAATGGTACCTTATTAAACATGATAGATTTTAATTATTTAGGATAAATTGTAGTTTTAAGTGAGATCCGAATCAATTTTGTACACCCCTACGAGCTCGTGTGTGAGCGACATAAGCATCTCATGTAAAATATAAATACTTATAAGATGTTAAAATACATTATTAATTTTTAATATGAGATTTAGGTATCAAAATTTTATTTATATTCAATTAAAAATAAATCAATAATCTTTCACTTGTTTAAATATAAATTAAATTATCTTCTCAAAAATAAAATAATATTTATAAATACAATAAATTATTTTTAAATTTAAATTGTACTCTAGTGTAAGTGTCATAAAAATATTTGTCAAAACCTCGTACATATTTTTAGAATAACGCTTAAAAAAAATAAAAATGTATTTATACTTTGTTTCAAAGTTTTCATATATAAATTTCCTACAAATGGACCAACTTACGAGGTCATAAATTTGATGTGGTCATGATCAGTCAGAACAATATCGTACTGAATCAAATGTAGCCATTCTTGGAAGGGTTTGGAATGATTCTTTCGTTTTCCTTTTCACTCAAAATCAACCATAATTAGCCTTAGAATTTGAAGCATCTTGTCTTTCAACAAATATATACTTGGTTGATTGGATTAACAACTTTAATTAAATATCATTTTAATTTTTTTTAAAATACACACGTATCTTGATTCTATTAATTGCGACATATATTTTTACTCGAATTCATTGGTTCTCTCTCTCGTTGTTTTGTTTTTTTTTTTTGTTTTTGTTTGTTTATTTGTTTTAAAGAGGGTTGAAATAGTTTAAATTAATAATTCTCAAAAGAAATTCAAATTGTTTATTAATAGATCCATAAGTTTCATAATTTTTCAAATTAGAATAGAGTTTGTCCATTAATCAAGTATTTTTTTAAATTTTATTTCTTATATTTTAGTGGTCAAAATTTAATATTATAAGAGTAATTTAATTATTTTAGTAGAGATAAAAAAATTTCTCAAAATAATAATAATAATAATAAATAAATAATATTATAATTTAAAAAAAATTAAAAAATATATATGAAAATTTAAATTGGTTTATTCTAAAATCGACTCCAACAAAACCCAAAAGAAAAAGCAGAAATGCTGAAGTATAAGCCCAAAGGGCCAAAGCCCAATAAATTATTGATGCCCAAAAACTTTAAGCCCATTAAAGAAGTTCTATTCCGAAAAACAAATTACGATATCCCTTAGTCCTTTATAATCATTTGTAATAATAAAATTGATTATGTTTATAGATTAATAACCAAAAATATGTTTATGTTGAAGCCCATTGCTCTTATTTTGATTAAAACCAATAATAATAGGTAAAAGATTTTTACGAATGAAAGGCAGACTAATTACTGTTCATGCTTGTTTAACAATATTTAATATTTATTAATAAAGTTGTTGGATGGTTGAGAGAAGCTTCGTCTCTTAAATATGGGCAAGAAAATACATACATGTTCTGGGTGTAGCAGGAACTTCTCTCTTTCTGCATTAATGTTTTATTACTTAATAGTTAGAAATTATAAGTGGTTGATCATATGAACTCATTTAATAGCTAGTCAAAACTTTGCTTTCTAATAATGTCTAAATACTTTTAATCATCATTAATTAGATCATTGTTGTGTCTTTGATGCAACAACTTATATTTATTATTATAGCTTGCAATATTGTCCGATTGTGTAAGAAAATAGAAAAAGAGTTATAAATAAAAGAACTGGAAAGAAATATAAAGATATTTAGATTAATGTTTGACTATAAATATTAATTAGTATTTATAAGTCAAAAATGGGCAGCAAAGGCACGCGGTGTCTTTATAAGTTAATACGTTGTTGTACCTTTACTAAAATTATACATTTATGAATTGATACAATTTTTGGTATTTAAATAAAAAGACATTGATATAACATTTGAGTTTGTATCTTTTTAGTCACTATATATGAATTGATATAAATTTTAGTATTTAAATAAAAAAAATACCTTTCTTGAATTGATACAACTTTTGATATTTAAACCAAAAGATATTTTTACTAAATTGATACAATATTTGAGTTTGTATCTTTCAGTCACTTTATATGAATTGATACAACTTTTAGTATTTAAACTAAAAGGTACATTTACTAAACTGATAATACATTTGAGTTTGTATATTTTCAGTCACTTTATCAAGGCATACCCTTTTATGCAATGAATAAAAAATAACTTTATATTTTTTCGTCTTCTATCTTATATGAAATTCTTATTTGGAATCACAGAATTGTTGATATGTAATTTCTTGACTTTGTTGTATTTTAGAGATAAATTGTCTTAACTTGACAACAAATTGGAGACAACAAATTTCTTAAGAAAAGTGTAATTTACACCTCAAAACTTTGTTATTTTTTACTTTAATATACATTTGTCGTAACAATATTTACCTAAATTGCTTCCATTTGTGATTGCATAGACTTGGTCGTGGTTGTCAATTTGTCAAACGCGAGAGTGTGAACAAAGGGAATTTGTCAAGGTTTAAAACCTACATTAAGGCGTAAAGAGTTAATTCAAAATTATGTTTCTGTTTGTAAGCAATTCTAGGTTATCATTAGTCTAGTTGGATTCATTAAAGCTGAATTGGCAAATAGAATGTTGATCTGTAGTAGTGTTTTTGTTTTAAGGTTGTTAGTTGGTTGTAATGTGAGTTAACTAGATAACTAACTTGAAACCAGAAGGCTATATAAGAAGAGGAGGTCAAGAGATAGAGTGGAAGTGTGATAGAAGCTGATAAGCTTTGAATCTAAGTTTTCTGTAGATAGGAGAAAATAAAAGGAAAGCTTAACCTCTGTATAATTTTTAGGTTTTGAATAAAATTCATTTAGTCTTATTTCTTGAGATGTATGCTTTGATTCATCTTCTAAGTTCTCAATTAAAAAGTTTATGGGTGACAATAATTTCAATCTATGGAAGATGAAGATGAGGTATTATTGGTCCATGAATAGCTTGAAAAAGCACGAAGAAAGAAACATGTCCTTTGACCTGAAAGAAGTAGAAAAAAAAGACATCCTCAAGAAGGCACATAGTGCAATGGTTCTTTTATTAGGGGATGATGTGCTCATATAAGTATCTAAAGAAAATACATCCTTCGGAATCTGAAACAAATTGGAGGATAAATACATGACTAAATCATCTGGAAGACTGAGGATCAATGAGTGAACTTCTTGATGAGTTTAACAAGATTGTTTTCGATCTTGAAACAATAAATATCAAGATAGAAGACAAAGGTCAAGCTTTAATAGTACTCACATCAATGCCAAAAACTTATGAACATTTTGTTGACACCTTATTATATGGTAGAGACTCAGTGTCTATGGATGATGTGAAGTTATCTCTGAATTATAAAGAACTCAATAATATAACTAATTTGAGAGATTCAGGGACTGTAGAAGGTTTGAATGCAAAAAGAAGACAAGAAAAGAAGAACTACAAGGACAAGAAAAAGACTTAAGGTCAGTTTCAAAGACTAAAAAACTGAAATGTTTTCATTGCCATAAAGAAGGTCATTTTCAAAGAGACTGCCCAGATAAGAAGAAGTTGAAGAAAGATATGACCTCATACAACTAAGGAAATGTTGCAGTAGTCACAGAAGAGGACTTTGAATCAACATTTATGTTGGTTGCTTCTGCAAATGCATGTGAAGGAGAATGAATTTTGGACTCGAGATGTTCTTTTCATATAAGCCTAAATAATTCAACAAATGGGTGAAAGTCCTCATAGAAAATAATGTTTTGTGTGAAGTTAAAGGAATAAGAGTAATCAAAATAAAAATGTATGATGGTGTCATTACAAAATTGAAAGATATAAGGTATGTCCCTGATATGAAAAGAAATTTAATTTCTCTTGGCATGTTAGACTTAGAAAGATATAATTTTAAAGTTGAAGGTGGATTCTTGAAGGTAACTAGAGGTTCAGTGGTGATTTTCAAAGGGGTTAGAAACAATGGCTTGTACGTCTTTTAAGGTAATGCCATTTTAAGTGATGTAAATAAATATTCAACAGAAAATTTTGATAAAATGATGCTATGACATCTGAGATTAGGCTACTTAGGTGAGAAAGGTTTGTTAGAACTAGATAAATAAGGATTATTGAGTGTTGGTAATGTACACTTACTTAGACCTTGTGAATTCTGAATTCTAGATAAACAATATAGACTAAAATTTGGTGTTAGATCACATACAACAGAAAACATTTTAAACTATGTGCATTATGATTTGTGGGGGCCTGCTCAGGTTACTTCTCTAGGGGGATCAAGATTCTTTCTTTCAATTTTTGATGATTACTCTAGGAAGACACGAGTGTATGTACTCAGAAGTAAAGACTAGATGTTTGAATGCTTTAAGAACTGAAAGAACTTAGTGGAAATTAGAAAAAAAAGGAAGGTAAAGGTGCTTAAAACAAACAATGGTATGAAATTCTTTAATAGAGAGTTTGATAGTTATTGTAAAAGTTATGGTATTTAAAGACATAAAACTGTAAGATACTAACTACAATAGAACGAACTTGTAGAAAGACTTAACAGAACTTTGTTGGAGAGGACAAGATGTATGTTGCTATATTATGAACTCTCAAAATTGTTATAGGTAAAAGCTATCACCACAACAGCCTATATACTAAATAGGTCTCCTTCTACAATTTTGAATCTTAAGACCCCTGAAAAGTATGGTCAAGAAAACCATCAGATTTAAGTCATCTTAGAGTTTTTAGTTGTACGGCCTTTGCACATATGAAGCAAGGCAAGCTAGATCCAAGGGCAGTAAAAATGATTTTTGTTGGATACCTTGATGGAGTCAAAGGGTATAGTCTTTAGTGCCATAACGGACAAACATGTAAATGTATTATTAGTAGGGATGTCATATTTCATGAAGATGAGATACTGACAAAGGAAAGTAAAAAAATGAGATAATGAAATGTTTAATCAATCCAAGAAATGTTTAATTTGGGGTGAAGCATGGAGGATTAAAACATGTACATTCAGAACAAGAGTATGATAAAAGTCAACTTGAACAAGAGCTACCTGGTAATAATGACTATAACTTAGTAAGGGATAGAGTAAGAAGACAAATAAAACCCCTTGTGAAGTATGGATATACTGACATGATTGCTTATGCTTTATTGATTGCTGAACCATGTTATGTTAAAGAAGCACTTGAAAGCTCAGACTCAAAGAAGTGGCAACAAACCATGTTTGAAGAGATGAAATCATTAAAAAAGAATAATACATTGAAGCTGTTACCCAGGTATGTTAACAGAAGGATTGTAGGATGCAAGTGGCTGTTTAAAAGGAAAAATGATGAAGCAAGCATAAATTCAGTGAAGTACAAAACTCGTTTAGTAGCCAAGGGATTTACCCAAAAAGAAGATGTTGATTTTAGTGAGGTATTCTCACCAGTGGTGCGACACACATCAATTAAAATCCTTCTTGCTCTAGTTTATATTTTCAATTTAAAACTAGAACAAATAGATGTGAAGATAACTTTCTTACATGGGAGCCTTGAAGAAGAAATATATGTCTCGGCCAGAGATGTTTTATGAGAAATGAAAGGAAGATTAAGTGTGTTTATTAAATAAGTCCTAGTATGGACTTAAATAGTCTCCAAGGCAATGAAATCTTAAGTTTGATGAATTCATAGTTGGAAAAGACTATACAAGAAGTCAATATAACAATTGTGTCTATTTAAAGGGTGAATATCAAAATGAAATGATTTATCTACTTATATATGTAGATGACTTGTTAATTGCAAGTAGAGACATAAAGAAGATTTCAAAATTAAAAGATCAACTTAGTTCTGCATTTGAAATGAAGGATTTTGGTCCAACAAGAAAGATTCTTGAAATTGAGATATCAAGGGACAGATGTAAGAGGTTGATGAGACTTTTTCAAAGATAATACTTGAATAAAGTACTTTAGAGGTTTGATAAGTTGAATGCCAAAGCAATAAGTGTTTCGTTTGCACCACATTTTAAACTGTCAAATGAACAATCACCAAAAATAGAAAACGAGGTGAAGATTATGTTCAGAAGACCTTATGCAAGCCTGATTAGGAACCTAATGTATGCCATAGCCTGCACAAGACCTAATCTAGCTCATTTAATTAGTATACTCAGTAGATTTATGGGAAGACCAGAAAAAACATATTAGGAAGTCTTAAAATGGATCATCAGGTACATCAAAGGTAGCTTGAAACTGTGTCTTGAATATAAAAGAAAGAGATTTGATGATGAATGTATAAATGGGTATTTAGATAATGACTTTGCAGCAAACATCGATAAGAGGTGGTTATTGACAGGTTTGTATTTACATTGTTTAACTGTATTGTGAGTTGGAAAGCCTCATTACAATCAATTGTTTCTTTGTCAACAACTGAGGCAGAGTACATGGTAGCAATAGAGTCAATTAAGGAGGCAATTTGATTAAGCAGATTTGTAGAAGAATTTGGAGTAAACCAGGAGTGTGTAGCAGTTCATTGTGATAGTTAAAGTGTCATTCAATTAGCTAAGCATCAAGTGTTTCATTTATTTAGTCCTGTTTCTTGTTATTACATAGTGGGAGTGTAATAGAAGCTAATAAATTTTGTATCTGAGTTTTTATAGAGAGAAGAAAACAAAAGGAAAGATTGAACTCTGTATAATTTTTCAGGTTTTGAATAAAATTTATTTAGTCTTGTTTCTTGTTATTACTTAATAGTTTCTTCTTGATTCTGGTTCATCTTTGTTTCTTGAGATGTTTTGAGTGTAAGATAGAGTTAATTGATTTCAAGATGTATCCTTTGAGTTCTTGATCAGTTCTTGCACTGCAAATGCTTGATTAAATGATTTTCGATTGTTGAGTTTGTTTTTTTTATTAACATAAGGGATGCTTTAAATCCCGTATATATTAATATAAATACCATGCATGCACAGCACTGGGGTTGGATTTTATCAAAATTCAACGGTCCCATTGTTGGATAGCATATCTTCATATTTCACAATCATAATCAATGCCAGTAAAGAGTACAAGCTGAAGCAATGCAACGTGTTATATATAAGAACTCACTGTTCAAGTAATATTGCAAGTTTCAAGTGGGAAAGCTAGCTCAAGTCGACCAATTTCAACTTCCATTTCGAAATTGAATGAAAATGATTTACATAATTGAATTGCATTCGATTCACGATGCCAATTAGCTATGACTCCAGCTTGGGGTCAAACCGAGTAATATATTGTAATAAATGAGTGGGGTTGTCCTAACTCAAATATTATAATTTATCAAGCATTAATTTTGAAAGTGTTGAATGGATCTAAATTTAATGGATGAGATTTAAAGTTGGTATGATGCTATTAATTCAGTATTTTTATTTATTTTTAAATTATATAAATTAATGACAAAAAATTAATTTCTCAAATAAAAAAAATACATCAAATATACACAACATGTGATAATCTCAAAACAAATGGATAATATGTTTTTGTAATTGTTAATATCGTCTACTACAGGACTGCATCACTCACTTTATTCGTAAAAATGAAAAAAAAAACTGTTTGCCACCTTAATTTTCTCTAGGTTTGATCATAGCTCTGAGGGCATTTTTCATCACAACAGTAAACTCATACTTGCCAGTAAAATCCAACGTGCTATTTGGTGGATAAGAACTCCATTCAAACTCTTGAACCATTCTTGCTAGCATTAGCTGAAGATGCAGCACCGCCATGCCCAAACCTGGACAAATTCTCCTCCCTACTCCAAATGGTATCATTTTCACTCCAGTAACCCCCGTAACATCGGGGTCTTCCCCTCCGGAAACGAATCGATCGGGGTCGAACTTTTCCGGGTTAGACCAAAGTTCAGGATTTTTTGCAACTACAGGCAAGTAAAAGAGAACGTTTGCTTCTGTTGGTATATCGTAGCCTGCCAATGTTGTAGGCTCAGTTACTGCATGGATTAAAGAGAAGTATACTGGTAGGTTTTTACGTAACAGTTCATTTACTACAGCTTTTAAATAGGGCATTTTCTCGGCATCTTTCTCGTCAACTTTTCGATCACCGACCTTATTTTTGATCTCATCGTAGAGTTTTACCTGAACATCAGGGTTTGCAATCAGCTCTGCGATGCCCCATTCTATTGCCGTTCCTGTTGTGTCTGTCCCGCCGTTGAGGAGCTCTGAGCAAAGTGTTACCAGCTCTGCATTAGATGGTTCTGATTTTCGTTCTTCCACTTTCAGATTGAAGAGAGTGTCGAGATATGAAAAGGACATAGAAGTTTTGTCGAGTTCTGGATTTTGAAGCATTTTTCTACGCTTTTCTATAAATGGAACGACGAAATCAACTTGCTCTTTTCTTACTTCTCTTGCTCTCTGGCGTTGCTTGGAGAAAAAAGGACTCAAAATTGGTAAATAATCATCAATTCTTGGATCTGCAGTGATCAACACAGTTTTCATTATTTGATCCATTTTGTCGACGGTCTCTTCCTCCATATCGATCCCGAAACACATATCTAAAAGGACACAAAACACTGCAAAACGAGCATTTTTCAGCACCCAAACAGCTCCATCGTTTGATTGAGCTTCAGCCTTAAGCCTACTAATAAACTTATCCATTGCTTTCTCTCTAACACAACGAAACTCCTTAAGCTTACTGGAACTAAGCATATTTTGCACCATGTTTCTCCTCAGCGACCGCCAAACAGGCCCGTAAAGCGCAGAGTTAACAGTGAACTTGTCGCAGCTGAAAACAGCTCTGGTAGGGTTTTCCGGCGGCCTAGAGTGAAAGAGAGAACCGTTTTCAATGAGAGCTTCGTGGATGAGCTTTGACTCACTAAGAATTATCAAAGTTTTAGTTCCCATTTTGAGGGTGAAAATTGGACCGTATTTAGGGATCAGATGGTCGACATATTTGAAGAAACTTTTGCCGGAAAGAGATACTTGGAAGAGGTTGCCGACGATCGGCCAACCAGGAGGTCCAGGAGGAAGATTTACCCGCTTAGATTTTGTTCTGCCAGAAGCGAACAAAATCAAGGCTGAAATGGCTAAGGTTAGCATAGTGAAGAACAGATAATAATGGAAGGAAAGGGAGGAAGAAGAGAGAATCGCCATTGCCGACAGAGAGAAAGATAGAGAAGGATAATAGGGTATAAAATGAAGTGAGTGAAGAAGAAGGTAAGGAGATGGCATGATTTTATAAGAAAGAGATAGAGGTTGACTGATGGAAATGCAGGTGGGGGTTTTAAATAAATTCACACAGATTTCCTTCCATTTTTATCTATATATGATCTAAATTGAACGATTTTTATATCACAAATAATTAAAAATTTAAATTTTGATAAATTCTTAATTAGAAAATGAGATGAGTTTAGTTCAAGTCAAGGTGGTTATCTCATACTCATCAATCTTTTTGATTGATGTAGAGGGAGACAAATAAATGAATTCATTATTTATGCTTTGACTAAATTATGATTCGACTTTCAAATTACGTTTAAAATTTTATTTTTCTTTTTAATATTTAAAAATTATCGTGATTTAGACGAAAAAGTTTCTTGTAATATGAAATTGTTGATAACAAAATACAACTGTAATAAATAGTAATTAAACAAGAATATAAAAATAATTAAATTTTAATTATATATTATTAATAATATATACACACGTCAAATTCGAATTTATAAAATGCACGAATATCTACGCTGCTCTTAACAACTGACAACTAACAAGATCAACACTTTAATTAATGACAAGCGTCGAGAATTTCCGACAAAAAGTAAGACAAAGCAAAAGTGGGGGGGAAGGGAAAGTCTATTTCCTGAATGCACATTCAATGGTCTGTCCAAAATCAAATTATCTTGGTTTCAAAGCTTTCTTTTGATATCAAATATCAATTAAACTTTTGGAAATGTCATCCTTTTTATAATTGATATTTGGAAGAGAATGGACAGACCAGTTTCGGACAGACCAATTTGAAATCTTTCATAACATGTCCCTTTCACTTTCGGGCTTGGTTTCCGAAAGTTTTCTGACGTTAGATCGAATAGAAGTTGCCGGTTTAAATCGGCTTAGTTGAGCTTAGTCTTGTTCTTCGTTAGGTGCACCCTTAATTGAATAAAAATTAGAGCGACATCTATTCTACAAAATGCACTATCGCCTCTATTCCCTTTCCATTACATATTCAACCATTTTGTAGAAATGAGCAAATAAACAAAACCACTACAGGACTAGAAATACAGTCAAATGCTTGAACCATGGTGCCTTTTTTTTTTTTTTCACTTTTCCAGAGAGTACCAGATACATGATACGTGGAATCTACAAATTTGCCAACGTATTGGCAACTTCACTTGTGTTTTGAGAATCTGTGCTTATTAAGATTACCTAAATCAGTATACTAGATACAACAACAGATCATAGTTATAAGGCTCACCAAGAGATGTTGCATCATGGAGAATCCAATGAAAGAATCCATGCATATTTAGAAGATAGAAACATTATTTTAAGTAACAAAACTGCCCAGAAACCAGCCACTACGGAGAGGTAAAAGAAGAAAAGGCAAATCACTTCTGCAGTATGTACAATAAGCCACCAGGGAAGATGAGCAACTTCTGTGTCGAAGTTTCCCTGGAATCTGAAAGCCGATCGTTGTTTGATATAGTAGGGTATAATACCCAAATTCAAGCAATGACAGAAGGCAAATATCTCGGTGAATGAAGCTTAGAGTTTGAGATTCCCAAGGAAGTTTAAGGATTTGATGGACTTTCTACATGCTTGTTTCCTGAGTCTTTTGTAATCTGATTACCCTCCGTTGTGAGTGAGACATTCTCCCCAGCTTCTGCCCTGTCACCCTCTGATGCACAATGGTCCTCTGGAACAGAGTCCATCCCATGGTTGCTTAGGTTTCTGGATGAAAATCTATTTCCCGTCAATAAAAAATTATATGAATGTGTATCAAAAGATTCCATCCCGTAATGAGACCGAACAGCTGAGCTAAACAAGGGCTGCATCAAACGCTTTCTCCCGGGGAATTCACGCAATGATACTCGACAAACCGGACATGTGGAATGCTGTTGCAGCCATATGTCTATGCAGGTCACATGGAAGGAGTGACCGCAATAGGGAAGAATACGCAATATATCTTCACCACGGTATTCTGCGAGGCAAACTGTGCATCTGCAAATATAACAATTCGTATATATTTTTAGCAGATATTGAGGAAAAGAGAGATATATATATATATATATATATATATATGTAACTGCATTAAGACGAAATATGACTCCAAATTGAAAAAGCTACTTCATGCATGCTGCTAACGGAAAACACCATTATATAAATGCCTGATTGTAATATACCAATATCTTACACAGACAATTAAGAAGGGAAGTGAGCAGCTGGGAAAAGAAAAGAAAATGGGAAAGAACGGTGCATTTATCTCAACAATTGTTCATTTTTTCCTTATTCTTCCCAGGAACCAACTACGAGGTTATAGATGTTCTCTTTGTATGAGAATATTTGAAATCCTATGTTCTATAGTCCCTCTATAGAGTGAAGCTATAAAAGCATGCGGATAAATAAACTGTGACGGTACAGCAAAGAAATAAGAGACTCCAGAACTGAATCAGAGTGTTAAGTTAGTCTTACAAAAGTACTTTCTAATTTAGAGCAAAAAATTTATGTTAAAAAAAATGATCCCCAGACAATATAATGTCAAGTGCTTTGCCTGTTGGATACAAAAGATCCTTCAAAAACCTGTTCATCATGCAGCTTTGGGAGATGACTACTTAAGCAGGATATGCAAACTTCTACCACGAGTTATTCTAGAACAGAACCTCGAGGCAAATTAAAGAGAATTATAATTTACTTAGTTTGGCTTAGTTTTTACCTTGATAAGTTTCAGTATGCCCTAAAGTCATGCTGAAACCTCATTTCTGTTTTTTCTGACACAAAATTATATAGCCCAGCAAAACCAGAAAGAAATATGTTCAGGACAGATGGTAGTCATCACATGCTACAAAAAAATTTGATCAATTTCAAAAACTAATATTCTGGTATAAATTTTGAAATTTTATCTATCATAAGTGAACCTGACTTAACAAAGAATAGGTTATGACTAAACAAACAACCCAACATAAAACAGCGGGTCAACAAGATTCATGTAACATACACCTGGCTTTGTCTTATCAAATATGAACTCCCTGTCCTCAAATCCATACTTTGTCTTCCCCAAAGCCTTGAAGAAATATAGACATCTTATGCTTGAAAATTAGCCAGCACAATCCCAAATGAACTAATTTCACCAGGTCGCTTACTAATAAAGGAAGGTACAGTGTCTACAAAAATTTGATGAACAGATGAAAGGATCTATTTTTGGACATCTTTATAATTCTCACATTCAGTTATATTAGGTACTCAATGCGCCCAGCTTTAATCAAAACTAAAAAATTACTAGTCACTCTGAAAGCAGCTATTTGTCTAAGGATGAGACATCAATTAACTACAAAGGATTGCAAGAAACAACTCCCATTCAAAACCTTAGTGAAGAAATAATCACCTTTGCCTCACAGATGCATCCTGTAAAATAATCTCCAACTAAACAATCAACAGCAATAAGTTCAGAGAAGGACAGCTGAAGAATCACCTATAGTAAGTAGATTATACTACAAAGCATATCGACAGAATGTTGTAAGTAAAAAATGACTGAGAACACCCCTAAATAGCTAATCCAGGTTTTGCAGTAAAATTTAGCTCATTTTCCAAACAATTGTTTGCTTTTCTGACAATCAAACTTGCAGAGCTCGATGCGGCGAAAAGTGTGAATAAGCAGCACCATCATATGAGTAAGGTCATTGTCTCTGACAGTTTGCAAATTGGCCAAATCCAAAGAAAGCGTAAGCATTTATGTCAAAAAAGCAGTGTTTGGACTCTCAGGTATGACCAGCAAGCAAAAACCAAAAATTGTCACCATCTAAAGTAGTTTATCCAACACATTTTGCATATTGAAACTTACAACGGATAGAGGGAGCATTCTATTAAAACCAACCATGATTTGGGTATAAGCAGATGTTTAGAAATGATGAAAAGGGCGAACCTCATAGCCATGATGTTTCCCAGAAATGATTCACAAAATGAACGTAAAACCACTAGGATGAACAGTCACAAAAAGAATTGAATCAAACAACTATTTGGATTCTCACTCACACAAGCAGTTTCATTCTGGTGATGTACAACCAAATAACTTCCATAAAATGGTACATTTGCCCAAGGAAAGATAGATGGCAGCTAAATTCAATACTGTAAATCCTACAAAACTTTAATCTCAACTAAAAAAGTACATGACAGAAGAAATGCAGGAAACAGAAAGTGCAGGTTGCTGTAAGAATTAAACAAGGAAATGAAAACATACTGAGTATCTTCCGCAGCTGCAAAATACTCATCACTGTACTTCTTCATCGGTAAGTTTGCTACAACTACAGGCTCAAGACCATGTAATCCTCTTTCCAGCTGTACCATAAAAAACATCAGTGGTCAAGTTCACAATCAATCACAAACACCCACAGAAGATTTATCTCATAGTATAAAATTAAAAAAAAAAAAAAGAAAAAGCGACAAACTATTCGTCAATAGAAAGTAAATCAGAATACCAAGAACCAGACACCAAAAAATTAAAAAACATATAGCACAAAGGAAACCCAATTGTACAAAATTAATAAGAGATGCATTCATATCTAATAATTTAATTTTTTTTTTTTTTTTATAAAAAAAAAACAGAAACTTTCATAAATTTTCTACAAAGCCACTAAATGGAAACTCAGAGACATCATTAAACTTACATCAATCTGATTATAATTTCTGATGCTGAAATGAGAAAATACTTCAAAAAATCACTATACACTATACACTATACTCTATACTCTATACTCTATACTCTATACTCTATACACTATACAATATACACTATACACTATACACCAACACTGAACATAGACAAGAAGGAAGAATGAAACAGAAACGACCCCTAAACAATGCCATCCCATTTCTAGCGATGAATAACAATTGATAAATAAATGAATTGCTAAGAAAAATGCTTACTAGGCTAAGATCAGATCTAGAGGCAATAGGAAACGATCTCCTTGATGCGTTTAAGTGAATCCGGGCGCAGAGAAGCCTTGTACAAACGAAAACTATGAACATGATGCTCGCAGCAAATCCTATCACTGTCATAACCAAATTCATCCTGGACGATATCATGTTCTTCACCTTCTTTAAACACCAAAAGAATAAAAATTATCCAAATCCAACCCAACCCACAATTCAACTTCTCGTATTCTTCAGTTTAATTAGAACCATCTTCTAATTTCGTTAGCCCATTTTAAGAAATCACATAAAAAGAATAAAACTTTGAATGAAAGTAGAGATTTTTATAATTTACCGCACCGTCTGAGTGATAAGGTGACTGTTTCATAGCTGAGAAAAAGGGTAGAAAGGCTTGTAAAGATTGAAGCCATGGATGGAAACCCACGTACCAGATTGAAAGAATTGTGCAGAGATTTAAGGGCAGATCTAAATACAGTGGAGATTTGGACAAACTGAAAAGCTGATCCAAATAAAATCTGTTTTTGCTTATTATTTCATTTATTTTTATTTTCAGTTTTGGTTGATCTTGTTTTAAAATTCTTATTCTTGTCTTGTTTTATATTTTCTAATTCTTTTTCACAGTTTTCAATAATTACAAATTAATAGGTAAAAATGTGATTTAGTTCATTCATAAACTGTTGGACAGAATTTCAATCCAAAATCAAATGGGATCATCAACAACAATTAGTTTAATAAAGATGAAAATAACATATTTGAATTTATATAAATGTGACAGAAGCATCTACAATTAATGTCCATGTGTATGGCATCATAGAAAGTATAAATTTGAACAAGTGGGAGCTGCATATTCTGGAAAGTGATTATGGACAACTTCATTGTGGGGTGAACCACACCACACCACACCACACCACACC
>JAXCLQ010000006.1:7186258-7226143 GCA_035584115.1 Cedrela odorata | reverse complement strand
ACCACACCACACCACACCACACCACACCGCACACCATTTATTCTTGAGGCAGACAAAAATAAAGATTCCATTTTAAAAATTGTCACATTAGAAATTGATTAGAAAAACAATGTACGAGACAACATAATCACTCATTTTATTGTATATCATTGCCACAAAATAGCTATATCAACCCCACATTCATGATCACTTACCTTATCTATAACAATCTCAATATTAATAATAAGACTGACCTAGATATTTTCATCTCATCAACTTGTCAATCCAATTCACCGGAGGCATGATGATAAACCCACTAACATTCACCAAATTTGAATTAAAAATTGTATTTTAATTAAGTTGATGGTAAACAGTCATGGTCATCCAATATTTAATTTACTAATTATTAATTAATTAACATTTTTATGCAATGATAAAATCAAATGTTTGGTGAAGTCAAGTTGGATGGGAATGATAGAGACCAAGTGTCGATCACTCTTAATTTGTTATTTATTTTAATTAATTATTTGTTTATTTTAAGAAGGCTATTGTTCTTTATACTCTAAAGAGTATCTCAAGTACGAAGTATCATGAAAACGTGGCACTACATATGCCTTTACTTATGGTACTTCGATTCCATGATTTGTATGATTGTATGTTTGTTTTTAATGCTATAAGCTCTTAATCACATGGTTTCACTTTGGTTCTTTAGTGTTGATTTGATAATTAATTTAGTTTTTATATGCAAACTATCAATTAGGAGAGGGGCTCGAGAAAGCTTAGGTTTATTTATTATGTAACTAAAAAATATTTTGAGATGATACTCAATGTATATTTTCTTTTATAAGATTAAATTAAGAAAATTAAAGGTAATAAGTACATAGAAAATGAACATGTGAGGGTTGAAAAATACTATTTATATTTTTTTATAAGGCTTAATTAAGTTAATTATATATTTTTATTTAAGATGAAAAATATTATAAACTTTTTATTTGCATTATTTTTATGGCATTGATCTCTCTTAGGTGGACACCACATGATCAAAGATGGAACAACTATTCTTATTTTATGAGTAACTTAATGTATACACGGGGACATATTTGCGCATCATAATATAATTATATAAGATCTTATACGATGTCATTTTTTATAATATGAGTAACATCGTTAATTAAATCATTAATATTACTTTTAAAAAGATAGTTTAATTGATTTGATCTCTTGTGTGCACGAGATAGAGTAAAATTTGAGTTTTTGAAAACCTTTAATACTAATTAGATCTTTTGACATTAATTTTATATTTTTTTAAGAGGGTAGTTTGTTCTATTATTTTAAAAAGAAGCATATATAATTACAAATTCAATCCAATTTGATGCGATTTCACTTGGGTAACAGTACTTCACCCATCTCGAGATCCAGGGAAATTTTTTTTGAACAACTCCTGTTTTCGAACGTAGAGTTCCCTAAAATATTCTAATAACATGAGTATTCGTGGATGAACCGATTTTCCTGCCTCGTGTTGAGTACTTCTATAGTAAACGTCACCCATATTGATTATATATCTTGTCTAGAATGAGAATATGAGATAAGTGTGTGTTTGGTTGCCGAGAAAATTATAATGAATGGCTTGGTATGTTAGAATAAAGGATGCTTCTCTTGAAAATTAAAAAAATTAGAAAATTCTAAAGCCATTCTTTCTTGTTAGGCTACAGTGAAAGTTTGACAAATACTGCTGTAAAATTTATGGCTTCGATTCGCCTTATATTTGGAAAATTTTCTGACAACTTCGTCATGGGGTTGCTTTCTGTTTCAATGAACAGACATCATCGTATTATTCTATTATGTCTGAGTCAACAATTTTGTTCTCTAGACGAAGCCAATTTGTAACAATTTTGTCGTAATTATTTCAAACATCGAAATAGATATTACGAAATTATTCTGTCAAGGAGCAATAATCTGGAGAATTTGAGTATACATTTGCGCGTGGGGTGATCTTTTTTATTGTCTTCAAAGAACAATCAAGTCTTTCTGAACGAAAATTCAACTGAGGCCTGGCTTTTCAATTACAAAGTCTATTCTTCCTTTATTCATATCCACATGTATCGAATCCTCTATGGCTAAGGTAGGTCTCAATTAAATTCCTCCATTAAATGAATCACGTTGAAACTTAAGCTTAGCAACGATTAAAGAGTCAACGTAATTGCATATTAAATTCCTAACTATTTTATTAGTATTCGTGTTGCTTGAAGACATGCTTTCAAGATGATTACTTTTAGGTAGATTGACAGTTGGCTATGACAGCCAAATCATAGACACTTTCCTGGAGTTGAGTGAAAAAAAAATGGTCGATCATTTTCTTTGCACATATTTAACTTCATCACTTGACCATATGTATGATTGAAAATTGAAACTGTCTCAAGCCACAGGCTTGCACGTTAAGAATCTTCAGCAGATGAGAAATTTCCCTGACTGCAATTTGTGAAAGCTTAGGACTCACGTCTTTGTCTTCCACAAACCTAAAGCGAGTGCAGGAGAGGAGAAGAGAGATTTGGTCCAGCAGTTAATCCATGTATTTTGTGATCTTAATTAGTTCTAGAAACCTGTTACGTAATTACTTACCCCAGAAATTAAGTTTCCAATACGTTTCATTACAGCTTGCACAAGATATATATATCATATATGCTATTCCACCGTGTCTTATAACCTTCACTTTGACCAGAATAATTATCTAAGTTTTATCAGCAATATCTCTACCGGGGTTAATTCTTCAATTTCGTTTTTGATGAACATAACTTAATTCTGGCAATTTTGTAACTTTCCTTCAAGTTCTTCAGAATCTCTCATGAAAGTTCTTCAGAATAATCATCTAATTGCTTCTCATATATAGGTGATTGCTAAACATATAAACGCAACTATAGGAAAGCTTAATGGTAATCGTGGCTGGGGAAGGAAATCTTTTGAAGAAATCACAAGAAGCATATGAATTTGGTTTTTTAACTAGTTATGACAATCATATACATGCTACCTAGAAATGTCAATTATATTGTTTGTATATATGCATATTAAGGGATTATAGTATTGGTAATACATTAATAGATTTGCCCACTGAATATATTTATGTTACATTTTGAGTAGTAAGTAGCAGAGAAACATAGGTGCGAAGAACATTTTATATTTGGGTTTACATATGTTAAGAAATTATAAATGGTAATTGAATTTTAAATGTGATCTTCAATTACATTTGCTACTGCAAATCCATTAAATTTATCCACAGAAAATGTATAGCAAATAACTCAAGCTGATGAAGGTTTAATATCTGTACAGCAGTCAGACCCAACAACAGGAAGCTCTTGAAGTATTCAACTTTTGACTCCAAAAATAGAAAATAAAAAATCTTAGGACCATTAATTTTTTGCTATTACATCAATACCCTATTTGTACTTACTAGACTTTGTATCACCCTGACCACCCTGACCACCGCCACTGCCACCCTGGCCATCTCCGTCAACAACCACCGTGCGGATCTTGAACCTGTCAGGCCTTAAGGGCTGTACACCACCGCCTATGGCACGAGTACGCCGTGAACCAAGGCTCAAACTTCTCCGCATAGTTTTCACTTCCCTTTTTTGTGTCTTCACCTGCGACAACACCCCACCAATTTTCCTGAAATACTCAGTAAACTCATTGTGAAATATTCCAGGGAAAATCTTCTTGAACAACTCCCTTTTTCGAACATAGAGTTCCTTGAAATATCCTAACAAAATCAACAATCTCGGATCAATCGATTTGGCAGCTTTCGCTTGATGTGAGTGAGAACTATCACCCGTATCATTATAACTTTTCTTGTATAAACCACTTTCCAAGAGAGACATATAATCATATGTGCTCAAAAAGTTGGAAGTTGAAGCCATATTCTTTTGCTGATCGGATGAATACCCTTGTTCATAATTTATCGGAGCATGAAAATCTGACAGTGCCCAGTTGTGATGATCATCCGTGTACATGATTTTCTTCGAGAATTGAGATGATAATAGAAAATGGCGAATTTGGTTTGGTATTTGAAGTTATGTTGTGAGTTTGGGGGTTGTAGATACATAGAGGAGAAAGGATACTTGTTGGCCAATCAAAAGTTTGGGAATGTACCGAGTTTCCAAGAAATGACCAAGTCATTTTTATTAAGATACACGGTGATGACTCGTTTAGTTATTCTCCTGGATGATTTCGGCCGAATCATTGTCACGTATTTTTGGGTTCAATGGAAATCTTCCAATTGAATCTCTGACAACTTTGCTGCCTTCTTCAGCAAAACCAACAACATCGTCAAACCACAAGGAGGGATTTACTTGGATTCGGCCAAATCTAATATTCACAACTTAACTACATATGTAAATATCGCATTAAAAAGCGTCTTGGAATTGAAGCAAATAAAAAAAAAGTGACGTATATTATCATAAATACGACAAGACCAACAAACAACATCAGTGGGATGAAAAACTACTTGTAATATATTACACTTCAACTACAAAAAGCCTTATTTCTATTTGGAGCTACCAGCTTTGGTACTAGTAGTATGAGTATCCTGACCACCTTGGCCGCCGCGCCGCCACCCTGGTCAACAACACCGAGAACTGGGACGGTCACCTTGAAAAGCTCAAGGTGATTACCATCTTTATCACCTCATCATCTGCAATGTCTTCGGAATATACCTCAATCGGATAATGATTATCAGCACCTCTCTTGATGTCCTCCGAAATCTCAATAAAATCCGACTTCATCATCATCATCATCATCATCATCACTGAGTGATATCTCCCGCTGGCCACCATCATCTTCGCCACAACCACCCTGGACAACTACTCCAAAGCGTCGTGACACATCATCATGTGTCTCCGAAATTAATACTAGAGAGGAATGCTTGTTTTACAAGCAAAGTTGCACACTTCAAGAAGATGAGGGTGTGATTTTGAGTTCTTGTTTGTAAGAATATATCTCTTTAAGTTGAATAATGGTATATGTCCCAAAATTTTTATTTTAAATAATTTGATATTTATTAAAGTGATGATATATTTTATAAAATTTTAAATTATTTATCATACCATTCTACCATCCACTTGATACATAAATATCATTTAACATGAAGGGATACAAATTTAGAATATCAAACATTACTTGTCGATCTGTCACAAGTTAAAAAAAAAAAATCTTAAATCATTGACAGTGTCTTCACCCAAAACTCCATGAAAAAGTTTAAGACATGGTTCATTTGAAGCTACAGAGAATCCATCATGTAGATTAATTACTTTCACCAAAATGGATTCTGGGCCGTGAAAAATCGTCCATCACTTTTCTATCATATCCAAACATCTGAATGGAAGACCAGCCTTGAGGCTGAAAGAAATGTTTCATTCGGGGACAAAATTTCAACTCCTTTCACAAGCTAAAAGTGGGGGAAAACAATGGCTGGTTGTTGCTAAAAATGACCCGGTACAAAATAATATATTTATTGGTACAGCAAGAATGTATGATACAAACACGAATGTAGTGGAATCTTTATGCAGACAGACAATCCAGGGAATATTGCTAAGTAATAATACAGAAAATGCCCTATCCAAGGCCATGGTTCAAAAATCAATGGTACACATGAAGCTAGTATTCCTAACATTCGTTTAAGCGGCAGTAAGTACCTATCTGTACATATTTGGTCTAGTATGATCATTGTAAAATGGTAAGTGATTAGCAGGAGGCATTCCAACTGACCTATGAGGATGAAATGTAGAAAGTCCTTCCTTAATGGGTATCGGTGATATTGGTTCAGGATAGGAGGAAGAGGTGGGGTAAGCGTATTGACTGGAAAAGGGCAGACCAGCATCCATGTTAGGAGGCATCTCAACTGATCTACTTGGAAGGAATGTAGAAAATCTTTCATTACTGGCTACCTGCGGCATGAGGTTGGGATAGGAAGAAAAAGTGGGGTAAGCATACTGTCTGGACGAAGGTAGGCTAGCATCCAAGTTACCATCAAAAGTTGGATTCAAAGAGGTTATTCTTGATCGAGTCTCAGCGTGCTGGCTGGTGAGAAATCGATTGTCTGTTGAATAACTTGACCTCCTATCAACAGAAGGCCTTGTGAGAAATTGATCACCAGTTGCCAGAAAATTATCTGCAGAAAAAGTAGACCTTGTATCCATGTAAGAACTGCTGACAATTTGATCACCAGCAATTACCCCAATGCCAGTAATAGAATTATAATTTTCTGAACTTGGACGAGAACCTGAAGCTAGGAAGTTGGCTTTAGTCGCCTCAACAGCATAATCAGTAGGTACTCTGAAAAGTCCAGAACATCCAACAGGAATCTCTACGCTGTCCCATAATTTAGTAGCAGGAAGATAAGGGTCAATAGCTTTTCCAACAGATCCACTTTCCCATAATTTAGTAGCAAGCAGAGAAGGTTCAACAGCTTTTCCAACAGATCCACTTTCTACCAATGGCAAACTACTAATCTTCTGTCGTAGCGATAACCGTGCATGCTTAAGGGCCTCCAACACTCCACCAAACCCGTTGGATGTTTCATGTGGTACCAATGCATAGAGTTCATTATGACTCCCAGAAACTTCTCCACCAGAAGTATTGCCTGTATTTGATGAAACAACCTGGGATGACTGTTTTCCGGGGGAGCCGTGTGGATGTAAATGATGATGGAAGCTATTTGAAGGTAAATAATGGTTGTTGTCCAGGCTCTCCTGGTTCTGCTCTTCATTTGACTTGGGAAATGCAAAATCTTGGGCTACAGGCTCAGAAGCAGGAGTGCTGCTGCACTTCCGATCCCCTAAACATTGCATATCATCTTGTGAAGGGGGCAGAAACCCATTGGACTGAGTTTTGGACAATTCATTGGAAACATAAACTTCTGACTTAACTTCATGGACTTTGGAATTGACTGTTGCATCAAGACATTGAACTGGTGTCTTGATCTCCTCTCTTTCCTCGGTCACATCTGATTGGTTCCCAGGATCACAAGAATCCTGAACAATTTATGAACAAGAGACCATAATGTCAACATGTAGGGAAAAATATTTTATGCAAAGGGAAAAGACTTATTTAAGGCAAAAATATACAAGGCAAACCATATGTCTCACAGAACTAATCACATTTCGGAAAAGGATACGTGGAATCAAGCAAGATATGCACCAACCAATGTATAACGACGAAAATGGTCCTTAAGCCTTGTTAATCTCAGGAAGTGTTTCTAAGTGAAGAACTTCTCAAGGCCTTTTTTTTTTTAAATGCATAAATCCCATATTTTAGGCTATATTATTTTACGTAAGGCAAGTGCCTTGTTATCAATGTAAAACAGGTTACTTTGGAGACAATCCATCCAAATGATATGCACCTATTGTGCATTTCGGTCCAAAATAGGTTTAAGGCAGATGTTATATTGGCATACATCACAACCAGCAAAACTAAGCCAAAAGTTCTTTTTCCTATTACTGCATATATACTGATCCAAGGACAAATTTTATTACAAACATTTAGGATACATGTGAGTGTAAGAATGTAGGTATATGTATGCATGTGTGTCTTCATGAAGTTCATGTCTATCTAATGTATATACATACAAACAATCACTTCATTTACCTAAGGCATATTATATTTATATATTTTGACAGATTCTGAAAACATTTTCATTAGGCTTTTGCAAATGCAGAATAAACTTTGTCAGTTGAAATTCCTTAAGCTAATGGACGCAAACACACTCTATCTCTCTGTATAATTGCTTTTACATTTCAGCTAGTAAGCAGTTTGAACACTTACCTCCAAATCTCAAGCTACAACCCTTTCTTCAATGTATGTCTTATGCACCATTACTCAGAATCTTAATCATCATTGAAACCAATAGATATATGGGTGTAGTGGCTTAGGATTATTTCATATAGCAACATAAGCCAGGTTAACATCACTGGTTGTTTTTAACAGAGAGAAAAGTTGCGGCGACTAGTAATTCTACATGTCAACTGTTTTGTGCTTCACAAGATAGTCTTCCACAGGGCAACTCTGTTTTGTGCTTCCCAATGCAGACCATAGTACAAGCCAGAAATAGTGTTTTCCTCATTCGTGTTTTACAATTAGATCTCAATTTCCCTTTTCTTTTAATTCACTGCAGAAATCCTGAGTGAATATACATATAAAAAGCATAACCAAAGATGCAATTTGCTATATTATGATGCGTAATTGTACGAGATGAAATATCTGTCATCATACTACAAGTCTACATGGGCATTTAATTTGAGCATTAACAAATATCCCTTCTTTATAACATGCAGCATATCAATGGTGTGCTATTAAGTTAAAGAAAGAGCATTTAAATTCCTATGAATAATAGAGGTTCTGATGAAGCATACCGGTGTACTACTGTTATTTTCTCTAAACCTCTCTTCCCATTCTCTTTGAGCCTTTTCCATTTCTTCATATCTTCCAATTAGTTGTGCTTGATCTTCAAGAGCCTTCTCCATATCTTTGTCTCCTCCTTGTCCAACAAAGTCAACATCTCTATTGGTCACATTTTTTCCATTTTCTACGTAACCTGAATCTGAATATTGCCCTAAATATAGCTCTTCCCGAGCTTTAGACCCTCCTCTCAAGATCTCAGGTCTATTGTCAACTTCTAATGAGGTGGCAACTCCATTTCCTTGAGAATCAACCTTGACAGGATCCGTTTTACGCTCCTCAACCACAGATCTGCAACACAAACATCGATAAATAATAATCTTGAAAACAGGGTGGAGCAGAATTTAAAATGAATGGGTATAATTTATCAGCAGATGTTAAATGAAGACTATTCCTAATTAACTTGTCATCTTCCACTAAATATGAGAAATATGCAATTCCCATAAATATTACTATTAGTCCTTTTTTATACAGTTATCACGAAAAACAACCAAAAAGGTCACAAACAAAATATTAATGAGAATGACAAGTTTGACACTGAGAAAATTTCCCGGATATCAAGGTTGGATGTAAGTTCTTACACTTAACTTACAAGCTTAAAAGGTATATGAGTGTTCACCGTATATTCACAACAAAACTAATAAAATACCTGCACTTTTGATTTTTAATAGAAAATTTAACAAACAAGAAATAGAATAATAAAGAAAAGAATACCACATCACATTATTGATACATTACAACCTCAAAAAGAATAGAAAAACTAACTTTGATTCTTGTCGTCTTATCTGACGGCATGATTTGCCTACACGATGTTTTGAGGAAGAAGAACCAATTGATGCAAAACTACTCCTTCTCAAATAAGAATCCTTGTACTTTTCAGAGGAATGCTTGATGTCCTTGCGGCCTTTCCAAGACAAGGCTCTTTGAGACACCGGAGAAAAATCACAGTCAGAGCCTGAAAGTTCGTCAGATTCATTTCTTCTCAACTTTGAATCAAATGAGTTATCCTCTTTATTGGAATTATTGCCCACTTTTGATTCACAAGGTGTTTCCTGGTCAGAGCTTGAATCAAATCCCTCAGAAATGTCACTTATCCCATTGCTCTCCAAAATAGCTAGAACATCAACCGTTGCCTTCTCAGCCTTTTTCCTTTGAAGAGACACAATTTTTAGCTGTTCCTCCAGCTCTCCTACCTAATCCATTTATAGAACTGACATTTGTAAGAATCCTATAAGAAAAATTTAGAGAGAGAGAGAGAGAGAGAGAGAGAGAGAGAGAGAGAGAGAGAGATGACTGATTCTTCAAACAGTAGATTAAATGAGGAAGACTTCATGAAAGAAAAATCGAGACATACCCTTCTCGCCAGTTCATCAGCTCTCAGCCTTGCACTGCTTGAGACAGATCTTTCAGACAGCAAGCGCGCCCGAAGAAACTCAATTGTCATTGCATTGGAATCCCCCATGCCGGAATTCATCCTGATAAATAAGAACCAATAAATATCCAAGAGAAAACTGCAACACCTATTAAGTGGAAGCTTAAAGGCTTAACATTTTAACATAATCACCATTAATGAATCAAATCTCTCTCTTGCACAAAACACACTGTAAGCAAAGGAACCATATACCAGACACTTTCAAGAATACATGCAGTTATACGCAAGTTGTTTAAGTTTAACTCCATTCGTTTATTTTTTAAAAAAAGAAGCATACAAATGGACAAGCAAGAGAATCCTAGTCCAAACACAAAGAAGAAGAAACAAAATGAAACAGTCAACTAACTACAAAACAAATTAATATTACAGCCAGATCACATATTCACATTCAAGATCGCAGCTCATTCCCTTTCCCTAATCTCCTCATGGACCAACAACAATAGAATCCTAGTCAAAAGACTCAAAAGAATGTATTAACTGACAAGCAATTGATATATATATATATATATAAGAAAAAACAATAATAATAACTAAAAGAAAACCTCATTAGCAAATAAAATCACTAGGAACAAGCGAAACCTATCTGAAAGCACAAAAACCAGCAAAACAAAAAAACACCCTGATGGTTCTTACCTCTGATCTTGCTTCTCCTGATCAGAATTCTGCCTTATCACTAAGATAAACCCTAACCCCAGAAAATTCCAACTTCAAACTCAGCTTCTGCGACAACAAAAGACCCAAAAAAAAAAGAAAAAAAAAAACTTATAAAAACGTGTTTTTAGTACTAAAAACAGGAATTTAAGTAGAACCCAGATGGGAGATCCTGTTGAAAATAAAGAGAACTGAGGGAGAGTATCGTACCTTAGAAGGGAAGTGTAAGCTCCATTAAACCAAAATTGGTGTCTTTCACTTTCACTAAAGAGAAAAAAAAAAAATAGAGATTTTAGGTCCGCTGGGAATGAACAAAGAAGCTTCTTTTCGGAGACCATTTGAACAACCATGGCCCAGAGTCATTACGCTTCGTGACACTGACATTCTTGCCAATTTCTCGACACTTGTCTTCATTTTTTTTTTTTTTTTTATAAATATATTTAGTAATGTTTATTTGTTCCCGTTGAAATTAGTTTAAATTACAGATAAACCTACTTAATTTAGAAAATAAACAGAGTTCCCCCTATTAGTGGGGCTGTCAAAATTCCCTAGTCCTTACACAAGTCCAAACCCACATGTCGTTTAATAATTAATTATTTATATAATAAGATAGTTTTCAATCTTTTAACTCAAATAGAATAAATAAATAACTAAAAAAGAAATCATGGCTATCACTAGGACAAGTTATGGGAAATTATTAGGAAGGAAGTTGGTTATATCATAAGAGTCAGAAAGAAACATATTGTGGTCATTATTAGTACTCTCTTCAATGTTTAAGATAATAATATTATATTGTATTATTATTATAAATAACATGATATAAAGAAGGTCCTTATCGAAGATGCAACAAAAAGAACGAACATCAGCTTAGAAATTAATGAAATGTAACCATTTCATTGTAACATAAGTCTCAATCGAACTTCCTTTAATCAGTAATTCAAATGATATTCAAACCACTTGCGTAAGAATTAACACGAATCTGCATTTCCTGCTTCCACGCCCTTCTCCTAGCACGTCAATCTCCGCCCAATCTCTTCTTCTCCGCCACGTTTCTCTTCCACCTCTTGCCATAAATTCCCCGCAGCCAAAATCATGCTAAAAGATATTCCAGAGAGAATCATGGATAACGGACAGAGAAATTTGAGTGTTTTGATGTTACCATGGCTGGTTCATGGTCTTGTAACTCCATTTCTAGAGCTGGACAAGAAGCTTACTAAGAGAAATTTCTGCATATATTTTTGTTCAACGCCTGCAATTCTCAGTTACATTAAACTTTCTGCTAAGTTTTCGCCTTTCTGTACAGTTTGCTGAGCTTCATCTTCCTTCATTGCCCGAGCTTCCTCCTCACTATCACACAATTAAAGGCTTACCACTTCATCTCATGTCTACTCTCAAGAAAGCTTTCGACGTGGCAAGCCCTAGTTTCTCTAGGATTATAAAAATGTTGAGACCGTATGATTTTCTTCAGCCATGGGCACCGGCGCTAGCTTTGTCACTGAATATTCCTGCTGTTCATTTTCTTGTTACTTCTGCAATGCTTTCATACTTCATGCTAAAGAGAAATAAGATGAAGAGTTTCCTTCTCCTGCAATTTTTATTCATGATTACATGAAATTGAAGTTATCCCACCAGCTTGAATCATCTTCCAATGGCCTCAATGATCAAGAAAGATTTACTCAATGCTTCGAACGCTCATGTAACATTATTTTGATAAAAACTTTTCGCGAACTCGAAGCGAAACACATAGACTATCTCGGACAGAAATTCAACCTTAAATAATAACTACCAGAGAATTTTCTGGAGAGAACAAAAGAGACAGCAATGGTTATTGAAGGTTGGGCGCCGCAGACAAAAATTATAGGGCATTCAAGCATTGGAGGATTTGTGAGCCACTGTGGATGGAATTCAGTGATGGAGAGCATGAAGTTCGGCGTTCCGATTATCGCGACGCCGATGCTTGATCAGCCGCTGAATGCTAAATTGGTGGAAGATGTTGGTGTTGGAATAGAAGTGAGAAGAAACGACAATGGAAGGATTGAAAGGGAGGAGTTAGCAGAAGTCACAAAAGAGGTGGTGGTGGAGGAAAATGGAGAGAAAGCGAGGAAGAAAGCTAGAGAAATGAGGGAGAAAATAAGAAAGAAAAGGGCGGAGAAATAATAATTGAATAGTGAATTTCTTGCAGCAGTAACCCATATATTTCAGTATCTTACTGTTGACCTTTATTCTTTAATTTTTTTTGTTTTGTTTGTGATTCAGTTAATAAACAGGGGTAATGTGCACAGTGAAGAGGTTAGAAAATGCGGCTAAAATCTTATAAGGTTATTTTTGAAAAAAATAATCGATGAAGTTAAAATAATAAATTTGTTTTTCTTCATATTTTTTATTTTAAAAAAAAAAAAACTACCAACTGAAGGAATTAAGCCGTAGGACTTTCGACGAGGAGCAAAAGTCAGCTGAAGGAAAGAACAGAGTGCGATCTTATCTGGGCAAAAATGCATTACTGGGTTCGAGCTTCTTCCTCCGACTTCGGCGGAACTCCTCCTCAACCTCGCAGGCAATTTTCCCTTTTCTCTTTTTTCTGCATGTCTGATTGTATACATATGATCGAGACTCTCTTACCGATTGTTGTTTCGATTCACAGTGGTCACTCAGCGGTCAATATCGGCAAATCGAAGGTGGTGGTGTTCGGTGGCCTTGTAGACAAGAAATTTCTCAGCGATGTCGTTGTTTATGATATTGGTAATCTTTTTCTTTCATGTTTTTTGGCTTGCTTTTATGCATTTCGTTGATAAATTTTGAATTTTGCTTTATGGGATTTCTGTATAATTCTTGGAAGTTTATCTCTCTGTGCAGTGTCTTTAATGTATATGATCAGTTTCTGTAATGCATATTGTTTCCAACTCTAGTGTTTTTAAGTAGCTCAATTATAGTTTGTTCGATAGTTGATACCGTTTCGTGCAATAATTGGTTCGGAATTTTCCCTGTCTTCAATGAAAGAGGAAAATGAAGTTCCTCACATATTTGGTTGGGAAGAAAATTGAATTAAAAAATAACATTCATGATCCTTTTTGTTCGAAATGTACTATCTATGTCATAAAAAAATTTTAAGGACCCTAATTGTAGGCATTGTTGGTATACATGAGCTATGTTTTCATTTCAGGTAGTGATCTGAAAAAGGATATGCCAGTTTCGTTATGAACTTTTCCTTTTTAGATGACAGGCACAGGCATAATATGGTTGATGCGGGTTGTTTATTGTAGTTTAGTGATGTACATTTAATTAAATATTGAAGTAATTCTTTTAGTCATTCTGTGTTCTAGGTTGAATCATAATACTCCTTTTAAGAAGACAAAACTCAGGCAAATGAGAAAAAGTTTGAATTTGACTTCAATGAATGTATCTTTGGAATTTTATTTTTTTATTGTTTTTGGTGGGAAACTGAAAATGTACTGATGGAAAACGATTTACAAGGAAATTCACTAAGGTGGGGAAATTAAAACTAGCTCATCTATGTATGATAAGTGTGTATATGGATAGGTTTTATTCTTTGAGCATTGACATAAAAAGGATTTACAACTATCTTGGAGTTGCCTCTCTAGTGGCAGTTTTCTTCTGATTTTCACTAAAAAAAATTATGAAAGGAGTTATTTGTATTTGATTCTGTTGGGAGCATCCCAACAGTTTCTTGGGTTTTTGTGCTATTATCCCAAGTTTGTTAGGGGGTTCAAGATTAGGAAACAAGTTTGGTGGTTGCTTTCTCTGATCTCTTTTTTCGATCGATGTGAGTCGTGCAGGAGACTTCTAGGAGTTAGGACTTAGAAGTAAGATCATGTAAGTTGAAGGAGTGGGAGAATTCCTTTGCAGCAGGTTTGGCAGATAAAAGGCAAGCTGAAGTGGGATTTTCTGTTTGCTCAGCTTTGCTGCATTATAATATTATGAGTGTAAACTGGATAAAGGAAAGCATTTTAGAAATTTATATAAGAAATATGCTTGGTGTTGGTGATCCCCTTCTCGTCCTTTGCTTGTTGTTGCAGAGCTTTGGTGTTGTTCACACTGTTAGGAATTTCTTGGGTGATGCTGGGAATACTGTTGTATTTGTTTGTTAGCAAGGAATTTTGGTGAATAAAGCAGAAGTGTAGCTTTGATAACTGCATGTCTTTGCTTGATGAGTTCTTGTGTAAGCAGTGGAATGGTTGCCTTTGAAGGGGTTGAGTTGACAATTCATGAATTGAATCTAGATTGCCTTAGGATCTTGTTTGTTATGCTTGCAGATCCTTTGTATCCTCTTCATTCTTTTTATTATTATTTTGGGGATTCTTAAATCTTACGCATAGCAGGGTGGTTTTTTTATTTTTATTTTTATTTTTTCAGTTTCATTCCTTTCGACTCTCCTATGGTGCATTTTTTTTTCTTACTGCACACACAAACATTCTCTTGAAATAGGATAAGCACTAGCAATGCTTTAAAGGTTTAGTACAGTTTATCAAGTTGTGCTTTCTGATGTTTCAGACAACAAATTATGGTTTCAGCCGGAGTGCACCGGAAATGGTTCTGATGGGCAGGTCGGTCCTAGCCCACGAGCATTTCACATTGCTGTTGCAATTGACTGTCATATGTTTGTCTTTGGTGGACGCTTTGGTAGTAAAAGGTGTGCCTGTATTGTGTACAAATCTTACTTGATTTTCATGCTTGTCAAATCTGTAAATTTGCTATTAAACATGACCTTGGTATCTCAGGTTCGGTGACTTCTGGGTCTTGGACACAGGTAAGAATTTTTTTATGCAATCATTCAAATAAAGTATTGTGATAACAATTATTCGCAACCTTGGTATTTCTGATTGTATGACCTTTTCTTGACCTGTTGGAGATTGTTAATTCAGATATATGGCAATGGTCAGAGCTGACCAGTTTTGGTGATTTACCTTCTCCACGGGATTTCGCTGCTGCTTCAGCCATTGGAAACCGAAAAATTGTCATGTATGTGGTGATACCTTGCATTCTTCGTCAAATAGCTGGTAGAAATTTTTGTTTAGTGTATGATTTTACAAGAATTGAATTGAGTGCAGGTATGGCGGCTGGGATGGTAAAAAGTGGTTGTCAGATGTGTATGTCTTGGACACAAGTAACTTCTTTGCGCTAGCCTGGGGATCTTATTTTCTTTATTTGTCTTTTGTTGAGTTATATTTAGTGATACAAACTTCTATACAACTGACGTCAAAATTTGTTTTATATGCCATCTGGTTCGTCAAATAGTATCGCTTGAGTGGATGGATCTGCCAGTTTCTGGATCAGTGCCATCTCCTAGATGTGGCCATACAGCTACTATGGTTGAGAAGCGATTACTTATCTATGGTGGCAGAGGTGAAGTGGCATACATCGTCCTCATATTATGTGAACAGTGCTTTTGATATATTGTGTGAAGTGTTTGTTTGTGGATTGCACAAATTCCTGAGTGGTATTTTATTAATTTTTCCTTGTTTAACAGTTTCAACTTCTGTCTTTTTTGTCTCTATAACATACTCAACTCTTTCAGATCTTATGTGCAAATACTTGTGTCACACCTGTATAATAATTTTAATGTCTTTGTCCTTGCCTTGTCCATGTCCTGCTGATAGTTGTGACGTTGTATGTCAGTCAACTAATCACCGATCTTGGAGCTTATCCACAATTCCTGGTTGACATGACATTTGGTAATTGTAGACATTCTTGTTTAGTTCTTGCAACTATAATATTTGAGTTGTTCTTGTTTTGTTCTAAAAATCCAGGCCTGTGTAGACTTTGAAGTTATTTTTGTTATGTTGTTTTTAATGTTCTCCAAGTAACTACTTCATGTGTGTTATTATAGTGTTAATATAATGTATTAGGTGTTTATCTTACATAGTAGTTATGTTAATTACAGCATAGTCATTGGTTTCAGCATTATCTTGGTAGAGCTACTAACTGGTAGGTCATTTATGGACATGGAAAATTTGCCTCTTTTCATTAAGTACTTCTCTGATATGAGTGCTTTTCTTAACTTTGATAGGTGGTGGTGGACCTATTATGGGTGATTTATGGGCTTTAAAGGGACTCATTGACGGAGGTTTATAGTTAAATTTACTTTTCTATCTTACTATTTTACATTCTGGTTGATGATTTTATCTTGTTACCAGGAATTCGTTATTTTATGGTGGCATTTACCATCTCGCCTCTTGATAAACTATGCAGCAAGCTCCTCATGCAAGGGAATATAACATGTTTACTATACCCAATATGACACCCATGTTAATGTTTAGATGCTGAAAACTATGTTTCCTGTCTCATATTTTTTCTTTTCTTTTTTGGGTTATTAAGATTGATAGAAATTATAAAAGACCGTAAATTAATAAATGTTGGGTGAGTTTAAATAAGAAGAACCATGGTAGAAAGTAAAAATCTTAAATGCATGAACCAGGAATAGAATTTGGGTTGTTCTTCCTATTAGGCCATTTTTGTTTTCTCTCAACTGATCTCAATGCATGCCTCCCAATCAGTTTCATCAGTGCTAGCTTCTATCTGATCAGTTTGATGACTCTTGTTTCAAGTTGTCTTAATTTCTTTGTTTACTAGTGTTAATTTCTTTGTCTTTGTTGTGGAAGGAAGAGAATGAAACACCTGGATGGACTCAATTGAAGCTTCCTGGTCAAGCACCTTCTTCGCGTTGTGGTCATACCATTACATCTGGAGGGCACTATGTAATGACATATCTAAAACCCTTAATATTTATCTCCATGTTGATGTGCTGCAAATTTTCTTTAAGGAAGATTAACGTGTGGTAGTATTGATGTTGTCTGATGGTGGAATTGGCTTTTAAAAACTCATAATAAGTATACCTCATGAAGATGCCAGCTGTCATGCTTCAAAGTTTTACGGGTGCTAATGCTTCAAACACGTCTTCTTGTGGGCTAATTTCGTATGACTTTGGCAAGATTTTTAAGTCTAATCGGAGAATTTCATTCCCACATTTTCAGTTCTATATTTCCAAAAGCTTAAACTCCTTGTCATACTTTACCTTACTATTGAGATTTATTGTTTTTGCAGCTCTTGCTATTTGGAGGACATGGAACTGGTGGTTGGTTGAGTCGTTACGACATTTATTATAATGACTCTATTATTTTAGACAGAGGTGAGTGCTTTCAGACTTTTCATGTTAGCCTCTTGAAAGATACCTGTTGGATGTGACACTATGATGTTAATGAACCACCTATATTATTTTTGTATAAGGCTGCTTACTTGAAGTCATTGTGAATAGCGATCAAATTCTTGTTACCCTTGCAACCCATAAATTCAGATCCTATTACATTTATTCTTTGACATAGTATGGTTTTATAGACCTTATGGTGTTCTTTTTTTTTTAACCTTTCATTAGTTTATTTGAATTGTGACATTTGGCTTAATTGTTTATGGCCATTTAGTGTCGGCACAGTGGAAGCGATTACAAATTGGCAATGAACCTCCTCCTGCTCGAGCATACCATTCAATGACATGTTTGGGCTCATGCTATCTCTTATTTGGTGGCTTTGATGGGAAGTCAACGTTTGGGGATGTTTGGTGGTTGGTTCCTGAAGGTAATAAATTAGCTTTTTAATTGCGTATACATGTATATATTTGTTTATTGTTAAAATGTTCCTTTTCTGAAAAGAAGTTTCACTGAGATGACTTCATGAAACATGATTTACATCAACGTTCATTTTTATCTAATGAATTTTTCGTGTAGACTCAGAGATTTGGCTAATTTACTGTGTTTAGTTTAGTGTGTTTTGAATGAAAATTTACATGATGTTAGCAGACTTAAAATAGTTGCATATAACATGATGATGACCATAACTTATTTTGATTAATATCAATTTTGTCTTTCAAGTGCTTATTGGTGATTCAGACTCATCTTTTTCTTGTCAAGATTAGAGGACTGATGAACATTGAAAACTTGAGTCATGTTAATCAACAGAAAGTAAACTATTCAAACCATGCTTTTGTAACAATATGGTCACAGAGAGATGGATATTACTAGAAAGAAATAAAACAATATTCAAAGAACATGAAATTATGCAATGGTGCTGGAGAATGTTCAATTATCTATTACAATCTGTGTCAGAGCAATGGATTTATTTTGCCGATTTCCTGCTACGTTAAAGTTGAGATCTAAAACTTAAAGTTTAAGCCTTGTTACTTTTTACTCATTTTGTAGAGGACCCGATTGCAAAGCAGTATACTGAATCACCACCAGGAGTTCTTCCTGAAAATAAGGATGTGGCAACAGAAAATGATAATTCTCAATCTGCAGTCAAGGTAGTGCTCTATTTACACCTGATCCTTTTTTTACATTTTATTTATGTCTATGAAGGTAGGGGGTCAAGGATTTCAATCTTTCCCTTAACTATTAGTTCTTGCAGTTAGAGTAAAATAGTACTGTCTTATGTCTTAATGAACTTTGAAAATTGAAGCATATCCTTTGCCTGTGGGCTAATCTATACATAATCATGGAAAATTGTTCTCATAAAACTACTTACAACATTTTGATATATGCATGTTCTTTGGAATTCATTGCTAGGATTTTACTTTCATTAAGTGCCAATTGCAAGGTTTAAAAAGTATTTTGGTTTACTTACGGATTTGACTTTCAAATCAAGCTATTTAAAACTACAACCTCATGTCAGTGTACTTCTGATGTTTGTTATAAGCTTTTTATATATGTTTTCTAAAAGTTCAAAGATTGATTCCTCTTCTGGATGTAGACCAAATTTTAGCATATTTGAAGTTGGGGGCCAACCTAAGGCATCTAATATTCCCTTGGTTTCTTAGGATTATCTGTACAGCCTATGCTTTCCCTTCTGAATTTCTAGAATTGTTACTGATCTTCATTTCTCTGCAGGAAAGCCTAAGGCGAACTTCTGCTGTTGCAGAATTGCAAAAAAGATTAGAAATTTCAGTTTCACTGGCTAGTTCAGGGCTTCAAATTATCGATGAGTTTGAAGACAAAGAATTCCTTGAACTAGCTTCAAGGTTATTGGGAGCAGGAGTTTTCAGTAACGAACAAGTTTCGCACATTCAGGTAAGTTTTATAATTTTCATGAAGTATCTGTTGTGTATTTTCAGCTGATATATATTTTGTTTGTGGAAAAAAGGCCGCTCAGGTGCTTCGTGATCACTGGAAGAAGTCTACACCTAGTTCATTACCACTCAGGGAGCTTGGCCCCTTGCTTCGTGATTATCAACGATTGATTACCCGTCACTTGTAAGCATCACATGAACTGGAATTGATAATCTGTAGTGCATCAAGCATGAAATTCATTCATGCTGCAAAATTTGGAATCAATCCTTTTGTTAAAGTGATATCTCTCTAGACAATTAGTATGCATCTGTTTGTTTGGGTATCTCACATCTGTTGAAATGAGTTCTTACATTTCTATACTTCGTCGTATAATTATTTTCTTGTTGCTGTTTTGTTTTTATATATGCCAGAGCCAACGACGGACCTTATTTGCGGACCAAGTCCAGTCTTCCTGGAAAAGATGCTTATACGTTTTATCATCTGAAAAATGCTTCTCAGGTATCATTCGTTAAGAATAATTTGGATGCAGTCTATACCCTCTTTTAGCTGATTTTATTTTTGAATTTCTGAGGATCTTAATATTCCATACTGTTTCATCATCCATGTATGATCGTGTTACTTCTTTGGTAGAATGTACACTAGAGTAACTTTTGTAGAAGAAATAAAGAAGCATTATTTGCCTACTTGGATATTCTCATGATGTGGCTTTTTAAGTATTATTTACTTAGTTTTGGCTTTAGTCATTTGATCATTCTGGCAATTGATCAAATGTGAATGCCAAAATGTTCATCTCATTATCGAAGGCATGGTGTACTGTTTTTGCTAGTCAAAACATGATTTGTGCGGAATCTGTATTTAACCTCAAAACATGCATATCTTACTGTTGATGCAAGACAAACGAACATAATCATTATCTATGTATAACCTTTCAGGTTTTTTCATTTTCCTCAATGCGTCTAATGCATCATGTTGTTCAGATTCTCTCCTGTATTTTAATTTTGTTTTCTCATTTTTAACGGTATTGTTCATTTCAGTTGCGTATGGTTGATATACCAAAGCTCCTGGAAGAGTACAAAAAGCTTTTACCCGATTGAAAGAAGAGTCTCAAAAAGATCCTTTATAAGAAAACTAAAGGGAAATTTGCTAAACGACTTTGTAAGTCCTCTGAATCCTTATGATAAAAAAAAAATTATTGCAAGCATTTGCTTCTCCCCGTAACTTGATTAAGCCTTCATCAGTTCCACTATTTGACTCTCTTGTAAACAGATGCAGATCATTCACAGTACCGCTATGAAGTCTTTGAAATCCTGCCAGTATGATTACTATGTTATTTTCAAATATGTTTGACAATTTGCTTTACGAATGTCCTCGTCATTTTGTAACATCATTTTCTATCTTATCATTACGTATCTTTCAGGTGTTTGAGTACGAAATGAGACAAGTTTGACATTGTTGCCTCTTATTAATTCTAGGTTTTAGTTTGGTTCCATAGTTTTATCAGTTGGGATATACTTTGTATACTCTTGTCTTTTGTTTATATCATGCTTAATGAAGTTCTTTACCTTGAACCCATAACACAAATAAGTTTACACTGTTTACTTCGATGAGTTAGAATGACATTTTATTTCTAGTTCCCGGTGGTTTTGGGTGGTTTCGTCCACTCTCAGAGACAGAGCATATGTAAGGTTTTGAGAGTTATGATTTCTTGGGTCAAAAAATAAAATTAAAAAAAAAAAACCTTAAAATGCATTCCACGGTGTAGTTGTAATGCTGTAAAGGTGTGTTAACAATGTTGATGCAGAGCATTCAGGCTCCCTTCTTGAACGCTCATAAATTTATAATGAGAAATTTTATACTAAACATAAAGCACACAAAAAATAATCAAAGCTGAAGATCAGCTAATCTTATTGAATGAATCCGATGTTCTTGCTGAGCTCCTCCAGTTTCTTCATCCTCAATCTCTTACTTTCAGTCAGCAGCTAGTAAGATGATCACAAGGTAAACAATGCATTTTTTGTTCAGAAAAAGGGGGAAAAACAGAGACTTATCCTTTGAGATCAATCAGGCTTAGAACTCACCTCCATTAAAGCTGCAGCAAGCTGAGCTTTTTCATTACTCTTTTCATTGAAAGCTTCCAGTGCTTCCTTATATTCTTTCTCCTGTCAAAAACCAAAAACCTAATCAAATTCTGTATGGGGAATTGGAATAATATAGTTTGGCAGATAGAGAAGCAAATTGGTGAGACTAGACCTTCTTCTGAATGCTGTGTCCCAGCGGCTTAAGCTCTCTATTAGCCATATCAATCTTTTTACTCACAATTGCAACTTCTTTTCTCATGGGATCTGCCATCTCTTCCAGCTCCTAATTGATCAAATAAAGCATAAAGTCAATGGCTATGTTTGCAATCTACGATTCTACAATAATCTAATAAATTTCATTCTGTATACATTTATTTTGAAAATAGTTTTACGATAGATGAATCATAGACTTTTCTGAGGTCTACTTACCCCCCAAATTTGAGTCAAACGCCTTGATTCTTCTTCAGCTCGATCAAGCTGGAGTTCAACTTTTTCCTTAACCTCAATTTTCTTCCTCTGAATCGCTTCTTCTCTAGCTTGAAATGTAGAAATGGCCAATCTAGCCGTCTCTTCGTCTTCATTTTCTCCTGTTGACAGCCTGCTGCCGCTGTTGCTGCTAATTCTGCTTCCCAGGTTCCGCATTCTCTTGGACTTTGTTTGTCACAATGGAAATGGAAATTCAATCTCCAGCCTGCATTCAGCTTGTATTGTAGCCATATTTACAATTGCTTTTGCTTTACAATTCTCTCTATACAATAACTTAACTTGCTTTATCTGAAAACAACAAACCATAGCGTACTCTCAAAGCAGTTTGCTTCCATTTGACAACATTTCAACATAAAAATCAGATGAAATAGTTCCAAGAATTCCTGTATGCTCGAGTCTTTAACATCCATCACCGCCATTTTTTTTTTCTAAATGATACATAAATTTAATTAACATTCACAAATAAAACTCCTGATCGGTAGCATCATTATTCTCATGTTTTGTTGGAATACTAATGAAATTGCATTAATGATCCCCTCGAAGAAATTTTTATTTTCTCCTTCAAGTAGTTACATTGTCAAATTCCAAAGTAGCAAGTATGCCACTTTTCAGAATGTATAATAATTTACATTGTACGTAATCTTCTTTTGTGCGACATCCAAACCTTTCCTTGAAACCTAAGAATTTTATCACGTTGCTTAACATGGTTGGTTGACATTAGTAGTAATACTACACATTTTTTTGGCTTATGAGATCTCTAGCTAGGCAAAGTTTCCTACATATTTACTTCTATATAATATCACTTCTAATATTAATTATATTATATTGATCATATAACATTTTTAATATAATTTAAGAGTTATAATTAGATTCATGAACTACTTTTATCGATAAATATTTCGGGTATATATAGAATTATTTTATTTAACTTAACTTTAGAGAGTCGTAATTTAGTTAAAATATTTGATAAATTTTTACTTAAATTGATACATTAATTTTGGGAGAAAAAAAAATCCCACATCAAATAAGGAAAGTGAAAAAAGAAAAATAAAAAATAAAGAAGAAATGCATCATGCATGCATGCAAAACTATTCAACAGTTCTTTTCATTTTCTCCAATGCAATTCGTGCAGCTTCCCTTTGTTTCTGTCTCGTATCTTTCAGTTCAATCTCCATTTTCGTCCAATTTTCTCTCCTTTTTCCAGCCGGCCTCTCCATGCACGACGACTTAGAATGAATTTGCTCTCTCTCTCTCTCTCTCTCTCTCTCTATATATATATATATATATATATTATTTTTTTAACGTCTCTGCTTGCATATTCTTGCTTCTCTATCATGATACCATGATTTTCTGTAGCTTGAACAAGATTTCCATTCCCTTTTATAATATCATTTTAAACTTGGGTTCGTGCATCGGCACATAGTAGGGGGTTTATTATTTCTTTTTCATTGTCTTCAACCACAGATAGAGCAAACCCAAGTTTTCGTTCTTCCTACAATTCTAATGAAGTAGTAGCCATAGAGTGACGATATTTTGCTGCATATATCAGAAGTAAGAATAAAATTAAACTCATGCCCATATATATACATGATGAAGAGATTATATATATATATATAGAGAGAGAGAGAGAGAGAGAGAGAGAGAGATTGAGAGAATTGTGTTATGATAATGATCATACAAGTAATCGTAAACCTCCTCATATTTGGACATGTTATTAATTTTTCCTAAGAATCAAAGACTTAAAAGAGTACTAAAAACACTGAATCCGTCATTGAATTCATCTAGATTTACTCCCTAGTAATAGTCCAACGCAATTTAAACCTTAATTAGTATGACAGGCAAAAGAAAGAAAAACTTTATATCAACTTTGCCAAACGCACGAAAATTCATCATCGAGAAATGAAAACTTAGGAATACAAATTAACGTAAAAATATTATAATATTATTATTATTTTATTTATATAATTTATTTATTCAAATTAACTCTAATACATCAATCTCCATACAGATATAAGAAGGTGTTCCAATTTATATACAGAGAGTAGAGTAGAGTAGACCAGCCAATTTATATGAATTGAATTAGAGTGGTAAAAATTTCTAAAAATAATAATAAAAAATATTTAATTGGATAACCGAATCGGAATTTCCAAATTCTTTTCACCACTTGACACGTGTCCACCACCGCCCGCGATATCATCGTCCAAATTTAAAGCCGCTTTTTTTAGGGTCCATGAAAATGGGTTTTTAATGGCGTTGATTAATTTTTTAGTTTAATTATATTTTTAATTTTAATAAAAAAAATTATATTTAAAATTAATTATTTATTTTTTAGATAAAATTATTTTTTTATTAAATTTAAAATTTAAAATTTTTTTATTTGATTTAAATTTTTTATGTAAATTTTATAAAAAAATTAATAAATTTTTAAAAAATAATTAAAAACTAGTTTAAGTATAATTTAGTATTAATTTATTTACTTTAATTATGATTTTTTATTTGAATTTTGAGAATTTAAAATGTGAATCAGCTGAAAGAAAATATTTATTATAAAAAAAGGTGAAATTCGTATAGAGAAGTTGAAAATGAATTTAATTGAGAGACAATAAATTTTATTGAAAAAATTAGTTATAAAAAATATAGATATTTTAAATATAAGAAATTTTTTATTAGGGTTAAAAATATAATTAAACTAAACAATTGGGGCATGACCGTTAAAAACCCTCAGAAAATCATAATATTATTAATTAATTAATCGAACGGGAAAACGAAGCACGACTGCTCTCTCTTTACTGTTTCTTTACTGTAATCACCTCTCTTTATACCTCTCACACGATATTGATCTCTCAAGTACTTTAGCAACATACATAATCTTTATTGTTTTGATCATCAAATCGAGAAAAAGGGAGAGAGATCGATCATGGGTTGTCTCAGATTATACCGTTACAAGGTTTGATTTGCAACTCTCTCTCTCGCTTTATTACAAATCAACTATCGAAACCCTTTCTCGGTTTTTCTTATATCTGTGTTTGCAATCTGCAATTTTTGTTTTAGGGTTTTGAAATTACGGGTTACTTGGTTATGTTGTTGAACACTTCACTGGGTAGTTGCTGTTTTTAGGGTTTTGATTATTGAGTTGCTCAAAGTTTGATCTGGATTCAAACTAGTTAAAATCTAGTGACTAGCTGTGTGAGTATGGTCTAGAACCAAAAGGGTTTTTACATATTTGAGATCATCGTACACTTATTTAAGTAGTAGCCTTTTCGATTCGTGAATTATAACGATGCAGTCTAGAAAACCTCGAGATTACATGACTAAAATGCGTAATCAACATGGAAGAAGTGAAACTGGTAATGACCCGTATGAGGCTTCATACCGTGATGCTCCAGATAGGTCTCGCAGGAGCTTGAGTCCACGTCAACTAGATGGTTCAACTAGAAGGTTTCCGGATGCACTTAGAACAAGTGATTCAAATGATATAAGGAATTCTGGATTTCATTTGGGTGGAGGAAGGTCCGAAAGGGTTCGTTTTAAGTCGCCCCAACACGGGCTATTGCATAAAAGGGATCACTTTGAAGATGTTGTTGTCCATAGGAAATATGGGTATCATGAAGAGATGGAGTTTGATCATGGTACAAACTCTAGATATGTTTGTGGTTATGCTCAAGGTACTTCAAGAGCTAGTAAAGAGAAGGACTACAGTGAAAACAGGATTGTGGATTTTGGCACTCATGGTACGCTGAATCAGAAATCCATGCCAATGGAAGTTGAAGCAATAAGAGGGTTATATCGATTGCCTAGGGATGTGGGTTCCACCAAAAATTTTGGTGAACCTGGTGGAAGTCTACCATTATTGTCACACAGCATGGATGTAGGCCGAGTGGAGCTTGAAAGACTTCAGTACCCTGAGCCAACTCATTCGGATAAGTTGGCAGCTATGGAATCTGACAAAGAAGAGAAACCTGTGTACCATTCAAGGGATAAATTACCAGTAATGGAAGCATACAGAGAAGAAGAGAAACCTGTGTACTATTCAAGGGATAAGTTACCAGTAATGGAAACCTACAGAGGAGAGAAACCTATATATCATTCGAGAGATATTCTTTACACAACAGTGCCAGCATCTCATTCCAAGGATATTTTGAGCACCGCTCAGTATGAAGATTATGTGAGCACCTCTTCAGGAGCATTGGCGAGTGAGTTCCCGGTTTCTTACCGGGATGGTTTGACCTTACCGGCATCAGATGGATATTCAAGAAATACTGTACAACTAACTGAACCTATTGGTTCTAGTGCATATGGGCAGAGGTCACTTGTGGATACCATGAGAGATGCTGAAGCTGCACCAAGAAATTTGATTTATAACCAGCGTGGGGCATATAGTCCTTCCCGGACTGAGCGTGAGGATTATGTTTACCCTAAGTCAAGGGTGATGTTGAGTGATGATCGAGGGTGTCCATCTGATAATATGCATAGAATGATGTCTCCATGCGTTCAACATGATTATGATCATGCTCTAATGAATTATGATCGTAGAGATTTGCCTAGACCAACTAATACGCTCCCAGTAGACAGGATTGATAACGCTGAGCGTTCTGTGGGAGATTTGAGAAAGAGCAGTGCATTAGACCATTCTACTTTACAAAAGCAGACAGTTTCAGACTACCTTGATATGAGCAGAAAATCATATGCATTAAAGCAAGGTGGGGAGTATTTAAATTTTGGATCTACTCATGCAGAGTTGGAGAGGGGAGTACCCCGAGATTATGGAGTATCACAAAATCATCAAATCTCATATTTGAGACCAGATTATAGTTATAGAAGAGATGCATGTCAAGATGTTCATAAAGAAAGATTTCAGAGTTCTTCTGACCCATTATATGACCCCAAAATGCAAAAAATTGCTGTTGGAATAAATAGAATTGAGGAAGAGCTTGGGATGCATGAACCATTCAAAAAAGTGCTTAAAAGAAAAAACATGGATGATGACATAAATAGGCATGATGCTAGAACTATTATGTCAAGCAAATGGCATGCACCTGAAGAGTTTGAGGATCGATATGATAGTGATGAGTGTTGTGATGAAGATATGAGTGTTTTACACTCATCAAAGACTAGGAGAATTAACCACAATCAATACAGAAAGGGTCGAAGGACATATGATGGGCGAGAACAATATGGAAAATTTTCAACTGATCACTGGTTATCTTCCCAAGATACTTTGGTGCATTCACAAAGGTCTACAGTCAGATTTTACAAAAATAGTGGTAGATACGTAAAGGGTAATGCAAGTCCTAGTTTTTTAAGTGGGCATAACTTGTATCATGATGATAGAAGAAGTAGTCTTCATAAACGACACAAAGTTTGGAATAGAATTGAGGATTATAATGTGCGTGAAAATGATGGTGACACATCAGGAGAGTGGTCAAATCTCGCAGAATCTGAGCCATCTGAGGACACTGAGGAATTTAAAGAACTGGTACATAAAGCCTTTTTACTGTACTCCAAAAAGGTGAATATGAATCCATCTATTCAAAGAAGATACAAGGAGCAAGGAAAAGCTGGTAGTTTGTTCTGCATTGCATGTGGCCGAAGGTCTGTTTTCTTTTCTCGTTTTATACATTCTAAAAGTGGAGCACATGTTTTCATTAAGTCTGGAGTTTCCTAGCATTATCTTTACAGCTGCCGTGAAGTAAGTATGCACAGACCTTTGAGGTTTTGCTTTTTGGCTTTTTTATGGAATTATGTATTATGAATATGTGAATTTAGAGGTGGATAATTTGGTTTCATGTAGTCTATGCAATAGTAAATTAGTATTTTGGTAAACTTTGTTGATAAATATGACTTCGTGAAGCTAGGTCGATGGTCTGTAGTGTTGCTGCTGTTCATATTCTAGCCATGCAGTCTTGAATAAATAATAAAAGAAATGCCAAATAGACAATTCAATTTTTAGATGTACGGTGGAAATTTTGGAATATAACAATAGTAATTATAGTTTACTTCTGCATGGTAATAGTTATAACATTTGGGTTTGCTGCATAAGAAACTTTTTTTAACATTTGGCAAAGCCTACTTTCTTGAAGTTTCCAATTCAGGGACAGTATAGATGTCAAAAATTACCGGACTTTGTTGACCATGATAAGTGGTAGATGTTTTTTCTTTACTGAGATGGGGATTGAAAGCCATGTGTATGAGCTTCAAGTAAGTATCTGTGTTGAATTCCTCGGTAGCTTGCTCAAACTACTGCAGCCTATTGCAAGCCTCGGGTGCGACTTATGCCACTTTTGAAGGCTGCTAAGGAAGTTGAAAGTGTGTAACATTATTGTTGCAATAGTGAGGCACCAGCTTGTGGAGCAGGAAGTCGTTTTGTTTGATGGTTGGCGAGCTTAATGGGCCAGGTCAACTGTTTGGATTTTATGAGCTTCCTATTTTGAACTTAGATTATTCATTCTAATTATAGCTATTTAGAACTGGACATCTTAAAGAAAAACTTCATTCTTGATTATGGATTTTGGCAATGACTCTAATAGAATGACAAGGTAGTCTTATGAAGTGCCATGAGTTACTGCTGTTATTAAGCTGTTGGGGAATCTGTTGCCGACATCATTCATTTGCTAAGCTTTGAGTCCTTGTACCTTCTTTTGAATGTCATCGACAAGCATGTAGAAGAGTTTGTTTTATTACTTACCTTTTGATGTTATTTACTGGTTAGTTGAAGAGTTTGTGGCTGATCTACGTTGCAAAAAGTAGTTACTCATGCTTCCGACTTTTTGGAAGAAAGGTTCCTATGATAAGAGTTCTCTTTTTAGATGCCTCACCTATTTGTTTCAGTTAGTCAGACAATGTTGGTTTGTGGTTGGCCGTGATGAAGGGTGTAGTTGGGCTGAGAAAAGATTGGATCTCCTGGAACCTATTCGACTTCTATTTAACTCTGATTTTTCACAGCATACAATTTTAGGTTTCAACAATTGGTGTTTTTGTATATGCTTCTTTCTAATGAATCTTTGTTTTGCTTCTGCTGATAGAGATACTGATAGTATTTATTTCCTTTATGGACACGATAAATTTATAGTTCTGGGTTATTAATATGTGGTATATATTTTCATGATTAATTGTTCTTCAAATTCTCATTGCTCTTCTGAGATACTGTAGTAGTGATGTTTCAACCTTTCTCTACTGTAATTAACTGGTAGGAGTTATAATATATGCATTTCTTTTTTAGCCTTTGTGTTATTCTTCTAGCAATTTCTTATAATATCTGTAACTGTTCTCCTACAGCTTGTCAAAGGAGTTCATGAACACTCAAAGCTTGGAAAGGCATGCCTTTATGTCTCACAAGGTTGGGTTGAGGGCACAGCATTTGGGTCTTCATAAAGCGATATGTGTTTTGATGGGATGGAATACTGTCGTGCCTCATGACATGATAACATGGGTTCCTGAGGTTTTGCCTGATGCGGAAGCTATGGCTCAGAAGCAGGATTTGATTCTCTGGCCTCCTATCGTTATCATCCGCAACATTTCTCTGTCAAACAACAATCCAAAAGAACAGAAGGTTATACCTATTGAAGGGGTTGAGGCTTTTCTAAGAGGTTAGTGGGGATCAAGCAGTACATGTTTAAGCATATAAACTTTCTTGACATTGATTATGGAGCAAAATAAAATATGAATTAGTAAAAGAAAACCCGTGCTCTTATCTGAACTAAATTAAGTTGGTATATGTGCTTTGAATTAGCATTAATACTTTGCATGATGTGTATGATGCATAGTTTCTTAAATATTTTAACAATCTGTAAGGAAGTAGGGTTGATTAACTTGAAGGGCAGACTGACGATCTTTTCTTTTTTCGAGCCATTACAGGTAAAGGTCTTGTTGGAGGCAAAATCACTGTGTGCCTAGGGAGGCCCGCTGACCAAAGTGTCATGGTGGTGAAGTTCCTAGGAACATTTACTGGACTGGGAAGTGCAGAGAGGCTTCATAAGTATTTTGCAGAGCATAAGTATGGGAGAGCAGAGTTTGCTCGTTTAACATCCAAGAACAGTAAAAGCAGCAGCAGCAACTGCATGACAGCCGGAATTCAGGGAGACAAACTTGAGGAGCAAATTTTATATGGGTACATGGGCATTTCAGAGGACTTGGATGGTGCTGATTTTAACACCAAGAAATATGGTTTGATAAAGAGCAAGAAGGAGATTTTGGACTTGGCAAATGCCCCTGTCAAACCTGATGATAGGTAGCCTGATTAAAGGGATTAACTCAAGGACGGTGCTGGAGCTCTGTGTTTCCTCCAGTAAGATAACACGTAATACAAACAAAAATAATATGTAGTCAAGATGTTCCTGTCGTTGTGTTATAAGTGCCATTCTGTTTGACTATGTAAACAGATGTGAAACTAGAAACTGTTACCGTTTATATTATACTTGCTATTATCACATAACTGATTTTGAGTTTGATATTTTTTTCCTGGTTACAGTTCCGTGCCTGGTTTTCTGAATAAATTACTAAATGAATTTTGGGGTTTAACCAGTTGAGCCCATAGCTTAGCTTTCTAAAAATGAATTCTAAAAACAGCCAAAGGTTAGGATCATCCTTTCTTTTGGGAAAAAAAAGGCATGTTTTATGACACATTTGCTTAAAAAAACAATGTGTGAACTCTGTGCCTGCACAAGCTACGATTGTATCTGATGAAGTATGTTCTGGCTAAACTTTCTCTGATTTCTGTCTTTCTGATGATTCTCAAACAGATCGGATCAAGTTCCTTACAAGACATTCAGCCACTGTAAGATTTTCGGCACAAAATAAAATGCCAAGTGAAAAATGAGAATAAGAGTGGACTGATTTATCACATGCACACCATTTTTCTATGTTTTATTACTTTGGCCTTCTTAAATCAACATTCCAGGAAGAGTAATATATCATTGACTAATTCAACACAGACAAGGAATAAGCATTTATTCATTGCATAATTCAACTGATAATGGAAAGTGAATCTAATTTCTTTCTCATTTCTACTATTTGTGTCTATCATAGTAATTTTCGAAGTGTAGCAATCTGAATGCTACAATGAACTTGTCTTCAGCTTTACGCATTGTTTTGATTTTGCATCGCATAATTTGATTATTTACGTCTCTTGCACCATTTTTTTTTTCAGGTTTTTCAGTCATCCTGACTATAAGAGAGTATATCATCAGTTTATTTTTGTTGTTTTTGCTTCAGAGAATCCCAATGTTAATAATGAAGAGAGCATAGACCATTTGTTGTAAACAATAAGTATAGAAAGTATTTTTTTTATTAAGAAATGTAATCAAAGAACAATGTTTTACAACATAGGGTGAGTGCACAATCCTTGAAGATGCACAAGATTTATGACAATCATTTAGCCACACCAAGTTTTTCACCTTAATTATTTATGCAGAATCCTGTAAGCAAAAACTTTCAAGATTTTTCTTATCTCCTTTGGAAGTTGAGGAACTTGATTCCATAGGCGAAGAGGAAGAAGAAGACGAGAACAAAACCGATATGGGCAGCAGCAACAGCTCCAAGGAAGTCATGCTCAAATCCATAGTGCCTCTTAAGGTACTCTTTTACAGTCATCTCACTTTCTCCGGCTACATCAACTACAGAAAGCTTGTCACCGACCTGAGATGTCACTAGACCGTAGATTGTCCAGGCCACTGGAGATGCCCAGTAATACCATCTCCACCATAGTGGAATTTGCTGCAAATGTGAGTGGAAACAACAACAAAAGTTGTAAGGTAAGTGCATGCTTTCTAAAGTATTGAAAACAGTTTGATGGTCTGGAGTGAGAACTACTTACTGTCCTGGGAATGAGGAATCCTGAGAAGAGGTTCCAGAAGCTAAGGAAGAAGGACATAACAATGGCAGCTATTTGATGGTTTGGAGTTAGAGCTACAAGCATCATTCCATAGAGGGTGAAGTACATAAAGCACATAAAGATGAAGAAGTAGAACCAGAGGAACTTAGCAGGTTCCCAGTGGAACCCAATCATCGAGTAAAGCAGTAGTGTGTAAACAAAAGTCTGGATTGCGACATAAATTGTCTCAATGGCAACCTGCAAGGCTTAAGATAGCATCAGCACGAATTCTTTGAAATAAGTTGGAGAGTTGTCGTTTCGTGTTGATTTTTATACCAAGGTTTCAGTTTATTTTACCTGAGCAAATGCATAAGGCAAAGGTGAGTACATCCCTGCTGCTCGTTCACGGTAGAAAACTGTTCTTTCGATTGCTACAATAGACTGCACGGAGGAAGTGTTTGTGGCTCCAAGGAAAAGGACAGCAGAATACATAGCTCCCAGCAGATTTATCAGGTCTTGTTCTTTGTTTCTGTTCAAATCAAAGCCATCACCTTAGTATGAATTTACCATTTAACAAACACAGAAATAATGTTCCTGTTTCTTTTGCTATTCGACATTGAATCCTAGCAGTGATGCAAAAATAAGAATTTATAGACTTACGTCTTATCTCCTTTATCCCAGAAAATTAGTCCAAATATAGCTCCAACAAATATTGTCATGAAGAATCGAATGGCATTGTATGGCGGATTCCTCCAGTAGGACCATTGTTGTTTCCAGAAGCAAGCCTTGCATTGAGTAATGAAGTTTTGTGAGTATTTGGTCGGGAAGTAGAGATCCTTTGATCCTGGTACTGGAGAGCTCAGCTGTTTGATGAGTTGCTGATTCCTCCTGGTAAAAAGAAAGATGAAAAGAAACAGAAGGTCAGGATGACGAAAACTAATTCGGGGGTTAAAAGAAAAGGCATAAAAGAGCAGTTGTTGAATTCCATTACCTGTACAGGTCAGAGTTGGCATAAACTTCAGCAAAATCTACATCAAGTTGAGCTTCAACTGCATTAGCACTGACTTCCAGCACCCATGTAGCAGGATTGTAAGCATCTTTGATTTTCGGAATCCCTGGAACAGCCTACAAGACATGATTTATATCGGTTGTGAAAAAGACATTATTTAAATCAGCCTGAAATGTTGAATTTTAACAAAATCATTCCGGAAATAATACTTACTTCAAAGTATTCTACGAGCTTGTGAGATTGGCGACCAAGGGGTCCAGCATAAATGACTTGTCCTCCTCTTTTCATCAAAAATAGCTATAGGCAAAGTGAAATTATATCACTAAGAATTAAAGTTGTTTTATGGCAACAGAGCAACAAAAGGAAAAGACCAAACTGAAGAGTTTCAAATACATCATCAAATGCTTCAAAAATGTCTATGCTTGGTTGGTGAATTGTGCAGACAACTGTTCGTCCTGTATCTACTGTATTCCTCACAGTTCGCATAACAATGGCAGCAGCTCGAGCATCAAGGCCTGATGTTGGCTCATCCATGAAAATGATGGATGGATTGGCTACCAATTCTACGGCAATAGTGAGTCTCTTTCGCTGCTCAGTTGACAAACCATCAACTCCTGGAAGGCCAACTAGATAATTCCTTAATGGCTTCAGCTCAACCAGCTCCATCACTTCCTCAACAAACATCTGTAGAGCAAATGAAAAAAAAATCACTGCTATCAATTGCTGGTAAAACCTTAAAATGCTAAACATTCATCTGGATTATACTGAATTTCTGAGAAGATAGAAATTGATATCTAACAAGATCTTAGGAGCAAAATACTTGCCTTTCGTGTTTGCGCGTTGACATCCTTTGGAAGTCGCAGCCAGGCAGAGTACAGTAGAGACTCATATACTGTAACGTTCGGGGAATGAATATCATTCTGTTCACAGTAACCACTAACCCGAGCAAAAGTTTCTTGGCTTTTGGGGTAACCGGAAATGCTAATACTTCCTTCAATGTACCCCCCAGTTTTTCTGCCTGCTAGAACATCCATCAAGGTTGTCTTCCCAGCACCACTTACACCAACCAATGCTGTTAGCACACCAGGCCTGAAAGCACCACTTACATCACGCAATAGTTGAAGACGATCCTCTTCAATTCCTTGGCTCCTCATTTCCTGAAGAAATTTTCACATTGAATGGTCATTCATTCTTTTCATTGTGAGATAATATATAAAGAGAGGGTGTTGGAAAAGGGACTCACAGCAGGCATGTCGACAAAGTAATTGACATGATCAAATGCAAGTGACAAGGGTTGGAAAGGCAACACCATTCCTTTTTTAGTCGTGGAAACAACATTTGAGTTGTCTGGAGTATTCATTACTGCCATATCAATTCCTGCATTCAAGTACATAAGTTCCAAAATTATTATTTCATGGATAATTGCAGTCGTTAAAGCGTCATCATCTGCAGAGGGCATTTAGATGAAGAATCTATGAAATGTTCTAGAAAGATAAAATTGTAAGATCAGGTACCTTCAAAGAATGGGGCAGTAGACTGGGGATTCATTTCTGGTGCCGTCTGTCCATAAGAAGACTGTTTCTTGTTCTTGTTTCCATCATTGTCTTCCACATTAATAGATTTAGTGTCTCCCAAAGCTGCATTTTAGTTTCAACATATTGTCACATCCAAAATTATTATATTTTTGTAATGGAGATTAGTATAAGAACCAATACTTACGATTCAGGTAAGTTAGTGCTGCTATAAAGCAGAGATTGAAGAGCAAAGAAAATCCAAGCAGTGCTAAAATGCATATCCAATACATGTAGTCTTCTGTGTACATTCCTCTGGATTTGAGAAGAGCCTTACCAACAGTGGGTTCGTCGATCAGAAAACGTGCAGGATTTGGCTGCAACAAGCAACAAAAAGGCATTTGTCAAAATATCCAAGTAAAGAAGATAGTGTAGAGCTACAAATTAATTGTTTGCAGAAGTTTTAGGAGATATTACCGCACTCCATCTTTCATCAAGAAATTCATTGAGGACAATGGCGTTCTGACCATACGACATTGGAGAAACGTAGTAACCCCATATCATCCATGGTTTAATGTCATCTGCAATGGGAGAGAAAATTGCTTAAATCATCTTTACTATAATAAAATTGGCAAAAAGTGGCAAGCATTACTTCAGCAATGAATAAGAATTAATAGCATAAGGTCCATGAACTACAAACCTTTGGCAACAATGAATCCACCAAGTACAAAAATCACCAGCAGAGTAAAGGTACCAAGTGTGTTCGCCACGACTTGTGTTCTTCCAAGTGCCGCAATGAATCGGAAGAGAGAGAGAGCCATCTGATGCACACTGAAGAACGCCAATAATTGACGGAAAAATCTGTAACATTTTTATTGTGTTAGTGAAGACAAAAAAAGTTTGACAAAGCTCTACTTGGCATAGAAATAACAGGTTCTTCAAGCCATATAAACATGAACATTACCATTTAACTGGAATAATGGAAGAAAAACAGACCTGCTGGCAGCAGGAGCAAACCCAATCGTGTAATATGTAAGGATGATCCATATCGCGGATTCCATCAAGGACAGTGGAATCCGAAGAACCCAAATTGGCAAACCAAATGCCCATGCTGGATAGAACAAGAAATCTCTTTGCTTGAAAAATACAGGAAGTCTAAATATAGTCAATGCAAGTTCTGCCATCCCATTAAACATAACATTGATCAGACTGAAAAACAGTGCACCATAAAATTTTCCTCCATCAGTTATTTGGCCATGCTTCATCTGTGTTCTTATAAAGACTGTGAAAGCAATGATTGACATAATTGTGATCTGGGTTGTCTTGAATATATACACAAACGAGTTGCGTTTCATCAATAACCATTCTCTTGCAAAGCATGCCTTGAAGAGTTCCCAGTTTGAGATTCCATACTTTTCTTTAACCAAAGCAGCAGGATGAGTTTTGGATTTATCATAAGGAATTCTAAGTCTTTCAGTGAGTTTTTGACCAATGTGGAAAGTTTTGAAGCTTTCAACAAATTCAGGTACAGAGACATGTCTGTAAGGCTCATGTTTTTTGCACCAATACTGCTGTTGATCCTTTTTGGAAGTTACTTCTTGCAAGAAATCCGCGGTTCCTTTCCTTTCCGGGCATTTGAAGCCAACGCTCTCAAAGAATTCAAGCACGTTCTCTCGCGGACCTTGGTAAACGATCTGACCCTCTGAGAGTAAGATAATGTCATCGAAAAGATCATAGGTTTCAGGCGCAGGCTGCAAAAGAGAGACTATCATTGTCACATCCATAATGTGAACCATCTGCCTCATAAACCTGACAATCTGAAATGTGGTGGAGCTGTCTAGACCAGTTGATATCTCATCCATGAACAGAGCTTTAGCTGGTCCAACCAACATTTCTCCTGCATTTAGCACAAATCAAACAGGTTAATAAACACTAAAGCTGAAAATATACAAAGCTAAATTTATCAACTAAATATTGATTTAATTTACACACCTGTAGTAACACGCTTCTTTTGCCCACCAGATATGCCTCTTCTCATGTCATCACCCACCATAATATCAGCACAGATATCCAATCCAAGAATCTGTCACGGGATGTAAATAATTCGAACTTGGAAACTTCGGGACAAAGCCTTAAAGGTTAGATTGAAATTGGAAAAGGAAGCAATGAATACGAACCTTGAGCACATAATCGGTGACTAGACTGGTTTCTTGGCCTGCCATTGCTGTGGCTTTCATGAATGCATCAATCTCAGGATCTGGCTTGATGCCTGCTTCCTTTTCTCTCCTTGACAACTCTGCCAAGAGCTCATATCGAGTCCCAACTCCTAAGCAACGTCCGGAGAAATCCAGGGTCTCCCTGACTGTCATCTCACCGTGATGAAGATCATGCTGACTGATATAAGCACATGTTCTTTGAGGAACAAACTCCGTCAATTCGTGACCACAATAAGTCACTCTGCCTGATATCTGCTCATTGAAGTCGCAGATTAAAAAAGTGTTCAAGATCAAGCAAACATTTATCACTATAGTTGTTAAGATTCAGGAAATCCTTGGTAAAAATAACACACCCTTAAATTCTTGTCACTCTTTCCTGCAAATGCCTGGAGCAATGTAGTTTTTCCTGATCCTGGAGGTCCCAGAAGCAGTGTCATCCTGACAAAAAAAAAATGGACAGTAAAAAGCTGAATCAATCATCAAAATTAATGAAAAAAAAAATTGAAGAGCAAAACTGAATTAATCTCTTAGATTTACCTCGATGGTTTAACAATTCCGCTCACATGATGCAGTATATCCACATTCCTTTTCTTTGATGGGAAAAGTTTGAAAAATCCAAGCACGCCCTGTGAATAGCAGGTAATTGCATACAAAACCATATTCATCAGTAAAAGAAAAACAAAATCATATTAATATGAAAAAACATTCAAGTTTAATGTGTCAGGTTTTAATTCTAACATCAATATTCTACACTAAACAGAACATACCTCTATAGCATTCAAGGAAGAATTTATCAGAGTTGGAAGTGCCCTGGTTCCAACATATGCATCTCCTTCAATTGATAAACGCTCAAAACGGACTTCAATTTTCGGATTTTCAATTCCCACCCTTTCCAATGACAAATCAAAATTTTCACAAAACTCAGTAAAAATCAACAAAACCATAATCAAAACAGAAGAAAAATAAATTATTCAAAGCGTTTCACCTATCAGTTCTTTCTCTAAGCCTTAGGAGGAACTGCTCATTATCTTCTTCAACAACTTTGAGTATACTTTCCAAGAGATTTTTCTTATCTTGCATACCAAGATCAGCAACATCAACTTCTGCATATCCAACTCTTCCATTGTCCAAAACTTGCTTCAACATAGTCTTCCTCACTCTATCATAAGTCGGTAGTCTCTCTATTGCAGCCCATTTCAGCTCTTCCTCATCTTCTTCTCTCCCACTTTTCGAAAACACATCCGAAGGATTATTCCAGGCCTCCCTGATACTCGCCGAGGCCCAACCTCTTTGGCTGGACGACCGGAAACTCATCTTCCGGCTCATTGATCGCCCACTCAACGTCCGAGCAAGATCATCTCCTGCCAATGCTGTAGCCATATCTGCTCTTTACAAACTACACTCAAGCTTTATTGAAGTAAAACACAAACTCAAAAAAAATGAAAAAATGGAAAGAAGTGTAACATATGAAAAAATTGTATGAAGTTATAATTGTTGTTTTGTGGATTTGAAAGTGGTTGTGGGAACGGTTTATGTAGGAGGAAGAGAATGGTGGCGACAGAAATGGGTATTACAGAGTCTGAAGAAAGGTGAAAAGATTTTGCATGGAATGATCCAAAGCTTTGTCTGGTAATAGTGGTAATAAAGACTTTTGAATCATGCAAAATATTATAATTATTTAAGAGGCGTTTCAATCGGGGAATATAAGACGGCTCTTAATGAACAAACAACCAGATGTTTTTGATACCAAAAAATAACCATATGTTTTTGTTGTGTTTGTAATTGTAGCTCAAATTCAATATTCCATATTTTGGCAAGCAAATGATGAGCTGATGCGATTACTTTACCAGTTGTTTATATATTCTTCACATTTCTCCTAACAATTAGACTAGACAGGCACATCCTTATTTCCTTTCATTTGGTAAGGCACTTGAAGAAATGTTCGGAGGGAGGTATGTAATCTAATGACATTTTTTTGTCAATTTGTCAAAATGTCCTGCTGATATATTTTTAAAAAAAAATCTAAATATTCATGTTGTAGTACAAGATACAAACAGCTGTCTCTGACATTAAGGATATTGAGTTTTGAGTTAAATATTTAACGAGAGAGAGAGAGAGAGAGATTCATCAAGTTGAAGAAAACGAATGTTCGATCGGGTGAAGCCCAAAAAAAAAATTTAACCGGACCCAGAAGAACAAACAAACGACGTAATTGAAAGATATTTAGACTTGAAAGAAAATAAAAACGAAAAGTCATCTTTAAAAGTGAATCATAGCATCAGACCTGCATTGCTTCGCATAGAAAATGCCAATTCCAAGTTTCACAACAGGAATCAGCTGAGCACAAACCAACAAAAAAATATCTGACCAATTAAAATCCAAGAAACCAAAAAATAAAAAAATGCACTACTCTCGGAGGAAAATGGATGTACAGAAGGAAACCATCTCTCACTACTAAATATATGCCTAACTGGAAAGCGACTACCACCCCATAACATGCCATAGAAAACTTTGCCTGGAGATTTTTTTTTTTTCATTTTCTTTTTTCAAGAAATAAAACTCAATCCCATGGTTAAATATTTGGTGTGAAGAGACTATAACAATACAGAATGTACATCAATTTAAAATCTATACAAAATTACAATATCTTTTTTTTTTTTTCCGGAAGAAAGTTCTCTGAAGGCTTCAAAAAGGGCGACCAGGCTGTGACGACTCCTCAACTTATCAATAATTGATAATTTTAGCAGCATCAGGAATAACCTGTCAATCCAAAAAATGATCTGCAGCTGCATCTGCATCTGCTGATTTGGCAACTTCAGCAGCTTCGGCAATTCTGATAGCCATTGTTGCTTTGTAAGTTGCCAAATCAGCATTTTGCATGAGAAGCTGCGCCCTTTGTCGTTTGAGGACCGCTGCTTCCACGGATCTTTTAGCTGAGGCTTTAGCTTCTTCGACTCTGAGCATGGCATTCTGTTCTTCCAAGGCATCTAGCTGAGTTACAACTGCAGTATATTGAGGATAGAAGATCAGATAAATTTTGACAAATAAAAAACAAAACACAACCACAGAGGGAATTTAGACTTCTATAAAAAGAGAAAAAATATCCAACAGCAAGCAAGTCACAGGGAATGATTTCCACTGGTGTTACATGTCAGCATTTTGGTTTCTTATACATGATTCAGACTACCATTATTAATTCA
>JAXCLQ010000006.1:7160812-7174099 GCA_035584115.1 Cedrela odorata | reverse complement strand
AATAATAATAATAATAATAATAATTAAAAGAAAAAGTAGATACATAAAGAATCTGCCTTTTTCTTTTAAATGGCAATTATAGCAATATCATTTAAACGATTATAAATACCAATATTAGTGATTTTTACAAAAATACAAATTAACCGTCGCATTATTATTTTTAAATATTATAATTGATATGGTATGTCACATCTAATCACGGTAAGAAGATCACTTTGGCTTGTGAATGTGATACAAATAGAATGTTAATTATAATTATTAACCCAAATTAAAGAATCTAATCTTCCAATAATCTAGGAAATTAAAATAAAAATCAGTTTCTTCGGCTTGATTTCAAGCCATGCCTGCCATGCATGAATCATGATGGTGACCCGCGCAATTCTCCTAACAAAATTAATCAAATTATGCAATTATTATTATTATTATTGTTATTTAAAAAATAAAATAATATTTTTATAGCCTGAAACCTGCCACATGGCCCAACCTCATTTTGCCGGCCCATATTCCCCTCCTTTCCTAATCATCCCTTCAAAACCCTTTCACTCGCTCCCCATCCCCATTCCCATTCTCATTCCCATTCGTACTCTTCCAACGGTGGCTTCTCCCCTTCCTCCTCCACCGACACCACCATCACAATGCAACCATGCTCCGACGATCTCGCCAGCGATCCCGACAGTCTCAGCTTCACTTCCACTGCCACCACCGCCACTGCTGTAGATCTGAAACGCAGCACGAGTTCAGGTTCAGAAACCACGTGGACCACAACTTCAAGCATCCCTTCATCCTCCGTCAAGTACCACAACCACGCGCCGCAATGCAATGATCCTTGCTGGCATGCAATCCGACGAGCTAGTTCAGAAGCCAATCCGTTGACACTAAACGACCTCCGCTTCGTTCACCGCCTCGGCAGCGGAGACATCGGCAGTGTCTACCTCGTCGAACTGAAGAATAAACCAGCCGCCGCCTCCGACGGTTGCTTGTTTGCAGCGAAAGTGATGGACAAGAAAGAACTGGTTAGTAGAAACAAAGAGAGTAGAGCGAGGATAGAAAGGGAAGTACTGGAAATGTTGGATCATCCATTTTTGCCTACGTTGTATGCCACGTTGGATTGTCCGAGGTGGTCTTGTTTGATGACTGAGTTCTGTCCTGGCGGCGATCTTCACGTCCTCCGTCAACGCCAACCTGACAAACGATTCCATGAATCCTCCGTCCGGTGCGTATAATTTTACATTTCATACAGTTTTGAAAATTCAATCAATGATGATAAGTAGGGTACGTTTACCGTTTGTTTACGACTGTTTATTGCATGTGGGTCCATAATTATTTTTGGTCTATCTGTGATGCACGGAATCATAATGGGAGAATGGACGCTTAAGATTTATGCAAGCAAGCCAAAGTTTTTAACAACGGCCGTTGATTGATGAATCAACGCATAAATTATGGTCTCACCAGAAGAGAGGTTATGGCTTGTTTGTTACAAACTTTAAAAAATGAAGGACTTGTTTGTTATTGAGGTTTCTGGTATAAATAATAGTCACATCACTAACAGACTTGGACAGTATACAGTACACAGTAGGGATTAATATTAAAAAATTTTATAAACTGTGTTTCTGTTTGTTATTTTGTCAAAATTTTGGGACGCAAATGTAATTACCTTAAGAAATTTCTAATTTGTCGCCATCTGCCTTTAATTTTCCATATTTTCTCTCTCTTTCCAAATTTGGCCTCGTGGATTTTACATACTTCTGATAATCGTAACTTCGCTCGCATTACCCGGTCCTTGTCCTTTTCGGTAAATCAGCAATTTACACGAGTGAAATAACCTTACCCAGTTGGACAGCTGACAGACTCGAGTCGATCCGTTAGCAGGAGATTTTGGCCACATAGATTTTGTTGGAGAAGTCCCACGCGATTTTACCGTACGTAAACACTGTGTTTAATCCGTTTGATCAATTTTGCCTTCAAAGTGGACCCCGCTTTTGTTTTCACCTTTTTCTTTTATAATTATGTCAAGTATCTGCCTCATTCAATCAATGATGGGTAAAGTGATCTTTTTATTGTGATTGAAATTGCATGTCACGCGCTGTTATTGCGCATGAGACTTGAACTCTAAGTTTTGCCGAGTGTTTTCAGGTTTTATGCATCGGAGGTAGTTGTTGCTCTAGAGTACCTGCACATGATGGGAATCATCTACCGTGATCTCAAGCCAGAGAACGTGCTGGTTAGATCGGACGGTCACATCATGCTGACAGACTTTGATCTGTCGTTAAAAGGGGATGGCTCAACATCAGCGGCTCAGCTTGTTTCTGATCAAAGCCCGCAAGTCAACGATCAACCCAGTGATTATACCGTAGATCCACCTCGATTCGGAAACTCATCATGCATCATACCCAATTGTATCGTGCCAGCTGTATCATGTCTTCATCCAAGACGTAAACGCAAAAAAAAATTGGGAAACCGTGGCACCCTGGAGATAGTGGCGGAGCCACTTGATGTAAGATCAATGTCATTCGTTGGGACCCACGAGTACTTGGCCCCGGAGATTGTATCGGGAGAGGGACATGGAAACGCAGTGGATTGGTGGACCTTAGGCATATTCATATTCGAATTGTTCTATGGTACAACGCCATTTAAGGGTATTGACCATGAGTTAACCCTGGCTAACATTGTGGCTCGAGCCCTTGAATTCCCCAAGGAACCATCGGTGCCCGGACCGGCCAAGGATTTGATCACACAACTTCTTGTAAAGGATCCCACAAGGCGAATGGGGTCAAAAATGGGAGCTAGCGCGATCAAACACCATCAATTTTTTAATGGGGTTAATTGGGCACTGTTGAGATGTACAAAACCGCCGTACGTTCCCCCGGTGATAACTTGTCGGGATTTCGCGACGGTGGACAGTAGCACTGATAATTCGGTCGAGTATTATTAATTAACATGAAAATGCTTCAACAATGATGTTCTTAAGTTCTTCTATACATGCATATACATATACATATACATATATATATATATATATATACACATTGTTAATTGTTGAAAAAGTATATTGTCGGAACTTAAAAGAAAAGAGACGGATTGTGTTGCGAGAGAAATATATACTGTTAAATGTATGAAAATTTTTAAAAATCTTCAAAATTTGATACTCACAACAATACTATATTCTCGTAAGGAGGTTAGGGAATGTAATGTAAAGAGTAAGGAGTAAGCAGGTATGGTGGGTGGGGGCATGAATTGATGGGTTGTTGGGAAGACCGGTAGATAATTGGTGTTTGCTTAATACAAGTAAAGCCCTCCCCAACTTTTCATGTGCATTGCTTGCTGTTTCAGGAGAACAAGACAGAAGACAAGAGGACAGAAGACATAAGACGACTTTGTACGTTACTACTTTTTATTTTCGAGATAATTAAATGGAAAGTTTCAAATATTTAATACCTTAATTTTATAATAATAATAATGAGGTTGGCTTTTTATTTGTTACTACTACTTTCCCTCCTTGCATTCCTATATATAATACCAGCACTGTCGCTAAATCTCCTTAATTCCCTCTCCACCATGTATGATTGATTACTCATACCATAATTTTTATTTTCTAAATAATAATAATAATAATAAAATCAAAATAAATGTATAAATTAGAATTGAACCTGGTATTGGAAATTGGTGTCAATCTTTTATGCCTTGAAAAGCCTTGTTACTGTGGGCCTAATGTTGGGCTTTAGTGGTCATCCATAAATATTTGGCCCATAATTAATTTGAGTCTACGGGAGTAGATATTAAATATTTTAAAAAAATTTTATCTCAAATTTTAATATGTATAATATTAAATATAATTTGGTTGAGATATTTCTTCTTTTTAAAAAAAAAAAAAAATCATATATATTTTGAGTCCTAATTTCAATTTACAGTGGCAATTTTGTATTGGATAGATAAACTGCCTTTATATCATTAAATTGAAAAATTACATCTTTACTTGGAAAAATATAAAACATTAAGGACCTGAATGTTAATAACCACCATGTTGTCTTTTTTAGCAATGGAAAGACGGTGTCAAACAACAGTACGTCACAAATGTAAAACCCTCTCAAGTGTGTTAGCAAACTCCATATATGAGAGGTTTCCTTAGATAAGAATTCAAAGCGAAGTTTGCCAGTTTACGAACAGAGACAGAAAATCCTTGAAAGGCAATTGCTTTGCTTCGCTTGCTTTGCCATAGCTTGCCCCCACATCAATAAGAGAGAGGGTGAAGGAATCAATGGCTTATTTGCTGTACAACTCTTGTCTTTATGTTCAACATTTGCATGCAAACTCATATATAATTATTATCTGTAACTCCCATTTCTGTATAACCCCTTTTCTGGCATATTCATACTTCATTACTCTCACTAACTACATCCCAATTCACAAATATTTTCCCTTTATCCTTCCTCATTTCTCTGTTTGAGAGCTTTCCGGGTTTTCTTCTCTACTCCTACTCTTCTCTGTTGATCAAATATGGCTGATAAGCAGGCTTTGAGCAATCAACTCCTTGATATCATCCGCACCATGGAAGAAGAAGTATTTCCTTCTCTCTCTGTGTATCTATCCCTTTATCTATGGAGGTTTAGGATTTTGAATTGTTTTCTGTTTTGCACATATATATGTGCATTCATGTTCTTGTGTGATTTTGATGCCTGGGATTTTAGCTTTTGTTTGTGTGTGTTTATATAAAAATCTGTATAAAGATTTAGGTGTTCGATTTAATATGTTGTGAAAGACTTTGGTTTTGTTGCTGGGAAAAAAAAAACTGAGGAAAATCAAAGAAAGAGTGGAAATCTGTATCTTAGTTGAGAGAGTAGAAGTAAATTTAGTATAATGGATTTTGAAACTGCTCAATTGTTTTAGTGTAAATCTGTGTCAAGTGATGATTGTGTTTTCATTTGTTTGTCTTTTCTTGCAGGGTTTTGTGGACTCTCGGTTTCGAATGGTTTATTCTTTGAAGGAGGCTAACGGTCCTTTCTTTTTCGCTGAGTTGATTCCCACCTTCTGTTCTGATGCCCAAATTACCATAACACAGATGACACTAGCTTTGTATATTTCGATCATTAACTATGACAATGTTTTGAGTATTTTTATTTCAATATCTTTATAATTTTCAATTGATCGAATTGTTTTTGTTGTTTGCTTTGTGTTAATCTTTTTTGTCTTCAATTTCTTTGCAGAGAGCAACCTGTTTTGAATTTTTATGACCTGGAGGAATTATGCATGAAAATCAAAGGGGGAACTTCATGGTAATATAGCCGCTTGGTTATGTACTCATGTAATGATTTGAGAAATGGATTTGTATTTATTTATGTCAAACAGATATAGAATATACACAACGATTGCCTTTTACGAATCTTTCCAATCAACATACAGAATTCGTTTATTAAGGCTAATAATTATTGAATATGCGGCGTAATGACTGCCTTTTAAGAATCTATCCGATCAACTTCTATGCTTGCTGCACGTGGCACCGCGGTTAAATAATCAGGGAATTTTGTGATCTCATTCATTCTCTGAATGAAGAGCTTTTAAGTCCAGTTGATATTGAATAAATTGTTTAAATTGTTATTTTAATTCCCAGAGGAGGTTGGATTATTTAGCCAATTCATAGATATCAAGTATCCAAGGTGAAACCCTTCATTTCTTTCATTTTTAAGTTATGCAGACAACAACAATCTGCAATGCGAAGGGCATGCTAATATATAGAGTCTAGTCTTGTTAAACTCAAGTCATCAGTTTCTTGAATAACAAAGTCATTTATTTAATAAAGTAATTGTTTTTAAGATTTTAATTTTTTATTATGCTCTATTTTTATCTTTCTGTTAAGCTATGTTTTCTTCGGTTTACTTTTATGGTAATTTTTTTAAAAAAGAATGTAGTTTTACCAAAAGGAGAACTATGAATTCTAAAGTCTTGCCTGCACTTGTTTTAAGCTGCATGGAAGAGTTTTGTCAATGTTAGAATGGAAATAATTCAGTTGCCTTGTTTTGCTTTTCACTCAGTAGGGTAGCCAAATAAATCAATCACCTTTCTTGTTCCTGTGTACCTTTTGTTAGACCTAGATGACACTTTTGCTTCTTTTGATAATCATATTGTTAAGTGGTTAGTAGCTTAAGCTTAATCATTCTTCTCCATCTGGTGTTCCAGTATTGGTGCTCAGCAAATGGCTCTTGCATGTGGTGACCTTCGTCAAGCCATTGACGACAAATCTAAAGAAAGGTAAGAAAACAACTTTTCCAGACACCATAATTAATTGATCATTGTCTTCATACCAGTTTCCCACTATTTGGTATTCGAATGTGTACCTCAGTAACTAAGATAATTGCCTTGCTAGTTGAATTATCTTATTTCTTATTTATTGTTTTTCAATGAAAATTTCCAAGATCCATCCACAGCCAAGTGTCTTTTGAGTAAGGGAAATTTGGCATGAAGGAGGGAGGGTGATGGTGTTGGTTGAATATCCAAGGATAGAGGAAGGTGAGGCGATCCCCTGGTTTTAGGGGAGAAAGGCGGTGTCAATGTGGTATATATTTCTTGAGCCATGTGTATTGGCAACCGGTGTAGGAGACTATGAAACTAGTTAATTAGTCATGGACGTATATCCAATGTGTTATTCAGTATAAGAGAGACATTTATCTCTATATTCCTTTCTCTTGTATTCAATCCTGAGAATGCGTTACTTTTAGCATTTAACTATTTCACGTTTACTTTTATAGATATCTCTTAACCGTTTGCAATCATATTTTTATTTTCTTCGTTCAAATGAGTATTTTGGCAGTATTGCATTAACTCTGTTTTCCAGAAATATGGAAAGTTTTCAGATTATGGTAGCTAGGAGTTGAGGGACAGTAATTTGAATTCATTTGTCAAAGTCCTTAATTAAATTTTCTTACAATTTGGAAGGAACTTACAGATGACCCAAATGTCGAAAACCGGATGATTAGTAGGAGGCATTATTCTTTTGTAATGTTTAAACCCCCTTGTTTATTAGTTGGCAAACTTGATCTGTATTATTGAAGGAGATTGAAGTGGTTAGAATCCTAGGAAAAGAATTTCTATAAGTAAAAATAATTCCTAGCATTTAATGAAGATGATAAATTTGTTTTTTGCATAAGTAATCTTGCTTGCAAATATAGATTGTATCTACATATGATAAACTTTTGGCTTATATATATGGCAGTAAGTTGTAATATAATTCCTGTTTCAAAGGACGAGTGATTTCCCTTTCGTCTATAGCCACTTGTCTCTGTGTTATTTGGCAACAGAGAACATGTGAAGATAAGGAAAAAGAGTAGCTGTTTATATAAATAGAGTTTGATTTTGGGCAATCTTGTTCTTTTTCCTTCTTTTTTTGACCAAGACATTGTTTGTCTGTGTTTTTTGTAGTTGCTGATATGCCATGGTGTTCGCTGTTTCATTTTAAGTTTCTATGGACTGCTTGTTCATATCAAGTTGCTCTTACATTTCTATTTTGTTAAAAAAAAAAAATTATGTTTCTTATAAAAGACAAAATTGCAACGTGCCGATATCTTTGGTATATAAGGCAGTAAACCTCATGAGTGTCTATTTAATAGCATAGTTGATTATTTTCCTGGTTTCTTTTTTATTAGGTATTAAAAACTCATTTGCGCATGTAAAAATTCCTTCTATTCTAATGGATATATATTTTTTAGGTGCATTGTGGCAGTGGATGCAATCAAACATGAATATATTAAGCTGCAGAGCAAGATGGACATTGTTCTTCAGGTAATGTGGATTTTTCAACTCAATACATTTGCATAGACATAATGGTTTCCCTTCATTTGATATGGTTAGCTCATTGTAATGTTCTAATGAGAAATGGTGCATGTATCTGATGGTATGACCTCAAGCTTGGCCTGAAAGACGGACACACGTGTGTGTGTGTATTTCCTGTTAACTTCTAGAGTCAGCTCTGGTGCCTTAAGATTTGTCCATTCTGAAGAAATTCTTTTATGGAAAGTCAATGATCTCCTTCTTGCTTCTTGTTTTTCATTTTCATTTTACATGTTACTATTTGCTGTTTTATCACATCAACATGTTGGATTTCTGTATTCTCACACATAATGGAGCTACCAACACAAGTATTCATTAACAAGAATACCTTTTCCTGTGCTTTGATGGCTAGAACAACATCATAGAATGCTTTTTTTTTTTCAAATTTTTTATATGAGATTTTCCTTGCTTGTTTTTCTATTTACAACTGGTTGATTGTGTTCCATCTTAACTGTCTAAATACAATCTGCTTCATTGAATCACTGTTGGTAATTTTGTTAAGAAATTTTAGGAGATGGATAAAACTTCCACTTCTCTGTTCTAATGCTACAGCCATGTCACTTCTGTTCTTAATAAATCTTCTCACTGGTTTTGAAATGTGCAAAATAAGTTGTTGCCATATGAGGTAAGCCACTGCATTTATATGCTTGCAAGTAAATATAATTTGATAGAAAGAGTTTTTTATGTTCCTGAAGTGTGCCTCACTTCTCTGGAGACAAGTTCTACCATGCAAAGTAGCACTAATGGTAATTTAATGATGCCCGATAGGAAGTTCGTTAAGGAAGCCACATAAAATTTGTTCTATCATCTGCATTTTTATTCATTGTTTATACTGCTTAGTGTTTCTTACTCACTTGTTTCATTTGTTGCTGCAAATTCCGTATGGTGAGGCTGGGAAATATTTCTCTATATGATTTCTTAGTTGTGTAGCTGCCTGATCATTTCTACCAACTTAAAGCCCCAATTAAGTTCCACAAGTCTAGGAAGGCAAAAACAACACTGGTATTTATGGTTGTCTCTTTACCATTCTCTTGTCGTGCTTATTTGTCAGTATGTAAATGTATTATACATGGAAGCGCTTTGTTGTTTATAAGCTTCCTTGAATGCTATTGCTTGCAAGCTTTATTTTGCCTTTGGCTAAAGCAGTTAGCACCTGGAGTTTAGGAATTCATTAAATTTCCTTCTCTTTTGAACAGTATAAAATTTTCATTCACTTTCCATGTCAAATTTCTAATCATTTTCCTGTGTCCAACTCCCAACCTTGGCGAATCGTCTCCTTATTTAATCCTGTAGTTCTGCACTGTTGAGTGTTTGATTGTTACTTCGCTATACTAGTTTGTTCTAACAAGTATTTTCCTTTCTCCGAATCTTTTTGGTGCAGCTGGAGAGGAGAATCATCTCCCATGACTGAAGATCCGTAATCAGCGGCACTCTATAGTGAGGATGCTTTGATATGTAGACAGTGTCTGAGTGTTTAATAATCCAGATTGTCAAGACTTTGCTAATCAGTTTCTGGGGATATATATATCTTAGTTTCTTAGTTTTAATATAAAAGCTGCACCGGATGTTTCTTGGGTTTACTCCCTTTGAAATCCATATGCCAGTAATATGCAATGTATGCAAACTTGTTTTGAGTTCTATGCAACAATTTTATTTAATGGTGGCATACGATACTCCACACTGTTGGGGGAGTTTTGAAGCTTTTTTTTATAAGGTTCAATTAGTACAATTTGAAAAAATTTAAGTTCATTCGTGCCATGTGTTGACTGGTTGGGCAATATCTTGGTGAGAGGGAGGAGTTGAAGCCAAGCCATGTAGAGACATGGAGGCCAAACGCCTCAATAATATAAGAGCTGTGAGCCGTAGGCAGATTGAAAAGGCTTTTAGAATCTTTAAGATAGTTATACTTCTCCAATAAAAGCAAGAAACCAAAAGTAATCCTCTGCAATTGTGGTTGCGGTTTAGGCCTTCTCCACCAATGTTGCCTTATCTATCAATTTAATTCCCAACCCAGCAACCTCTTTAGATAAGAGATAATACCCAACCCAGTTTAGGGTTTTCCTTTTCCAAGTAACAGGTTTTTAGTTCATCATGTTTTCCAGATCAAAACTTGCTCTGGCTTTTCTCTTTTCTGACAATCACTACAGACTAGAGTAACTTCAAGTACTCTTAACATTAATCAAAATGCTCAGCTAATTACAAGAAACATTTTGTCCGCCACTTGTGGCAATCGCTCACAACTCAAAACAAAATGGGCATCTTAACGAAACAACACCAGTGAATAGATAAAATCCAAGAACATAATTCATTTCCAGCAGTATCGATTAGAACTGCAAATAATTTCTGTAGCAGTCAAAGCATCATCCAAAAATCAGAAGAAAAATTATCCAGAAAAAAATTGTGCTCAAAAAAGAATTCTAAACCTTGAATAAGACTTACAGAAATTGAAAAAACATAATATGTCAGCATCCCAGGTCCCCAATCGAAGAGACTGAAGCCCATATCCTGCAAAGAGTAGGAAATAAAGAAACATTAAATCAAATATATAAGTAAATACAGAAGTTAATTGTAAGGTCTAAAAATACCGGTTCTGTAGTTGGTTTTAACTATAGAATGCTTACATCATCTGATTCCTCTTTTTCTTCCACCTTTTCCTCTTTCTTTGTTTCAGCTGAAGCAGGGGCAGCACCAGCACCACTGCCGGCACCACCTGTTGCAGCGACTGCCACGGCAGCATCACCACCACAGGGCGCAGATGCCAATTGCTCTCTTCCAGCTGCAATAAGCTCAGTTATATATTTGCCCTTGACTTCAGACAAGAGCAACTCAATCCCATCATCATTAGCTTCAGCTCCAACTGTGTATTAAAGTGACAAGGTTTTAACACTCAAATTTTACCAAAGTTCATTATCTAAAATGTAAATGAAAAATATTTTCAACAACTATCAAAACAAGTATATATTAATATTAACATCAGCATCAAACATACCATACTGCATAGTGCATTTTATGATACCAAAATCAAAACTATATCAAATTGAATTTCACACATCCCATCCTATCCTATCCTAACTTGTAAATTTATTCCACAGCAACGATAACTTAAAAGGCACAGCACCTTAATCTAGACAATACCCATAAAAATATTTATAAAAAAAACAAATATGAAGCCTTATATTTAATCAAAGAATGAACCTACTTCTCATAGGGCAGCAATTACTACATAGACGCGTTCATGCTATTATATTTCCATTTTTATAATAATAACAAAAATCCAAAACAACCAAAAATTATAGAAAAAGATTGAAAAAGGAAAACAACCAGAAGCAAGAATGTTCTTCAAATCATCAGCAGAAGGGCTGACGTTGCCTCCCAACACTGCCAACAAATACGCTGCCACTATCTTCATCCTTCTTCTTCTTCGGAGAGAAAGAGAAAGACAGTAGCTACAATAATATGAATATGCAGAGTTGAGTTGAGGTTCAAGGGAAAATTTTGAAAATATTAATATGTTTATCGTCTGGACCAATCTTAATTTAATATTTCGAATGGTCTAATGTCATTAGAACAATTTTATTATGATAATCACTTAAATCTTAAAATTCTAAATATTAAACTCAAAACCCTAAAATTATAATAATTGAAATTCAAAACCTTAAAATTACAGTACCGGTGTTATAATATTTTTATCTTTTATTTTTTTTTTAATTTATATAAAAATAATAATTCATAAAATTAATTTTATTTACAAAAAAATTTACTACAATAAATTAATTTTATAAATTATTATTAATAATATTTATTTTTACAAAAACAAATAACTTATTATTATTTAAAAAAATAAAAATTATTTATTATTTTAAAAACTTTTATTTCAATAAAAAAATTATTTTTTATATTAAAAACTTACATAAAATTGTAAAATATAAAAAATTAAAAAAAAATTAATTTCATCACTTATTATTTATTATATATATTTAAAAAATACAAAAATATTTATTATATAAATTTTATTAAATAAATAATTTAAGATTTTAAAAAATACTATAACTACAGTAATTACTATATCTACAGTACAGACCAAGGGAAACTATCTCAAGCCATTGGCCTTAGATGGATTCATCTCGAGTCAATGGTCGAGTACTATTGCAACAGTAAATTTTTTTTATTTTTATTTAATAAAATTTATATAATAAATAATTTTTTATTTTTTAAATATACATAATAATATGTTGAAATTAATTTTTTTTTATCTCTTAAAATTTACAAATTTATATAATTTTTTATTTTTTATGTGAATTTAAAAAATTACTATTATATATAGGTACTGTAACTACAGTATCATGGCCTGCCATCTTAGACTATTGACTCTAGATGGATTCATCTTGAGTCAACAACTCGAGATGGCTAAGTAGTGTGGTTGCAATAAATTTTTTTATAAATTTATTTTTTAATTCTTTATTTAATAAAATTTATATAATAAATAATTTTTTTATTTTTTAAATATACATAATAAATAATATATGTTGAAATTAATTTTTTTTATTTATAAAAAAATTAAAATTTTATATAATTTTTTAAATATAAAAAATATAAAAAATATTTTTGATTGAAATAGAAGTTTTTAAAATTATAAATATTTTTTCTAAATAATAAATTAATTTTAATCTTTTTAATATATCTTTATTTATAATATTTTCCCTAACTAATTTATTTATTTATAAAATATAAATAATAAATAATAATTGATGAAAATAATTTCTTTTATTTTTTAAAATTTAAATTTTTATATAAATTTAATTATAGTAAAATTTGTTTACAATAAATTTAATTTTATGAATTATTATTTATTTTGTAAATTTAAAAAATAAAAAAAATAAAAATATACAAAACATAGTAATGTAATTTTAGAATTTGAGACATTTAAGGTTTATCACTGTATCATATATACTGTAGTAGAAACAATGTAGTGTATAAATTGGTTATGAGAGTAAAATTGTTTAAATTAAATGAAACTAAATCGTTTGATATGATTAAATTAGAATTGGTTACAACAGTAAATAAGAGATAAAAAATAATTATTTTTGAAATTTTTTCGAAGTTGAAAGATAATTGTTACAGTTTTTAGCGGTTTTGTAAACGGGTAAAACCCAACTTTGTTTTGATCATCCGATGACAAACGGGCAGCCCAGCCCATGAATGAGTTGGGTCTGTTTTCTTTTGGATCCGTCGTGTGAGTCGAGTTTGACAATGTTATAAAATAAGTGGACTCTATGACTAATAGGCCTGTAGGTTTCAAATGACAAAGAATAATTAAAATATTTAATAAATAAATAATTTTTGTATTTAATAATTAATAATATATATATATATATTTTTATTGATTATAAAGTATAACTACAATAAATGTATAAAAAATAAAAATAAAATTTTCTTTTTTAATTTTAATGAATTACATAGATTGTAATT
>JAXCLQ010000006.1:7133725-7143868 GCA_035584115.1 Cedrela odorata | reverse complement strand
GGTGGAAGCCTGTGATGCAAGTGAAAAACTAATGCTGTCAACCCATACGAATTATCCGCTAATGACAATAATTTAATAAAACGAGCATGATACAATTATTAGAAAAGAAAATGAAGTGTTGAGAGTTTAGTATGCAAAGAAGAGTAATAAAAATAGTGATTTTTTACTTTTAATTCCCTTCAATATTTTATTTTTTATTGTCATTATTTTTATTAAAATAAAAAACTCAAAATTAATTAGAACGGAACTCTATTCTTCTTCAAATAAATAAAAATTAAAGTAAAAAATGGTTGAGAAAAGATTATGAGTACACAATTTAGAAGAATATTATTATTATTATTATTATTTTATATTAATGCATGCTATGCTATACTTGTGTTACTATTGCTGATACATAATAAAGTTATTCATGAAATAAATTTCTCATAAACTTTGCGTTCGACAGATAGAAGTTCATAAAACATGACTAAATCAAGAAATGTAAGAAGTAAAAAAGGACTATTTTTGATTGACAACCCTAAACAAAACTTAGAATAAGTATACAACAATATTATAGACAATTCTAAATAGATGTTTATACTAACTTAATTAACTTAATATATATATATATATATTTAACCCAATTTTCCTCTCATATTTATGTTTATTTAATAGTAGGTATTTATCAATTATATATTCATTTATACAAAAATTAGTAATTGTATTTAACCATAATTCTCAACTAAATGTTATAACATCTTAATCTCAATTATAACCTTTTGTATTCATATATATTACAAAAGTATGTAAACTAATATATACAACATAAAAGTCAAGTGGAACATACATTATTCTTCTTAGCCAACAAGTGTTCAGGTTACATACTATAAATCTGCAAGATCTAAGCTCAGATATATTCAATTCAATCCATATATTACTGAAATATGTAAGAAATCCATGATTTGTGCTGCAAATAAACGATTATGATAAACGATAAGGATTAATTATTTGCTATCTGAGTTTGCTGCTGGTTTGTGTTTCTGTACTAGAGGAAGAAATCAGGCAACGTTAATGTAGCGGTGATCGTGGCGGTAAACCTGGTGATCGGCAGTGTGAATGCAGGTTTGTAGAACTAATTCACCCAATTGTTCAATGGGCAGAGCAACAAGTTCAGAAGTTTTGCCATCCTGTCTCCGTTTGCCATTCTCCTTCACTGCTTGCAATAGCCTGATGCAGGCTGAGCGGGGAAGACTGCGTTGCCGGTAGCCAGGAAGTTAGCTGAGGGAAGAGCTGTTCTCAAAAGCAGTCTCCGTTGAGCGGAGCCAGGAAAAAGGAGAAAAAGTAAACTTAGAACTTAGAAGTGACAAAGAAGAAGAATATATTACAATATTAAAAATAGTACTCTTGCTAGTAACACTCAAAAATTAGTACTGAAAATAATGAAAAAGCAGATAAACATGGGAATTACAGGCTTCTGTCTGCACACCTCCACCTTCCTACCAATTATATTTTATTTCTCCTGTCATACATAACAAAAACGTTAGTTGGACACAACTGTTGTAACACAAAAGTTGCAAAATCACATATATAATTAGACTCAGATTACATAAGAGAAAGCACACACCGGTTTGTAGCTTTGGTGGGTGCAAAAATCTGGTAAATCGATAAACCGATTATAGTGGTGAGACTCAAATAGTTTGAGGTTGCTTCTCTCGTTGGAATATGTCTTGAGAGCAATGAGTTTTCAGCTCTCACGAGGCCACACTTACGTTTCATGTTAAATATGAAACTTGATGGAATATTTGACAACATTTCAAATATTGTATCCATGTAAAGGATTCATATATTTTCAGGTATTTCAGAGAACATATATAATATTCATATAGCTACTTAGAAACATTCTTCTAAAACTATGAGAAATAAAAAGGGAGAAGATAGAAATCAAAGAAAGAGATATTTTCTTTGTATCTTGAGTAATTTGTATGTGATTTTGGACCAAATTTATAGTGAGATGGAAGGCTAATGCCTTGTATTGCTTGATATCCAGATTATTGCTTCTTCTCAGATTTTACAATTTAAGGCGCATTTTTAGGAAATGATTCAGTGATGATGGTCCACTGTAATGTGTGATAGAACAACATATGAGAGTACTGTTTAAAAATATGTTGTCAAGTTAAAACAACTTCGTCTAAAATAATCTTATAAAATGAAATTTAAACCTGCTCTCAATTTAAATCCTAAATAATGAACATTATTGTCTATATTTTTTAAAAAAATAATTTGACAGTAATTATCTGTTATAAGATGCGATAGAACACCGTGTGAGAGTATTTTAAAATATTCTTGGCGTACTAAATTCACTTAAATAAAATTTAGAACAATAATACTATACATCTTAAATGATATTCTAAAATTTATCTTATTTGATGATTTGTTTGCCCTAATTTTTTATAAAACATTATATGAAAGTGTTACTTATAAAATCTATCAATCTGTCATTGTATTGCATAGTGCATTTTGGAGAAATAGTAATTAGTGTATGTATAATTCCAAAGATACTTATAAAATATTTCAGATTTTCGAAATCTCAATCTTAAATACAACAAGATTTATTTCTATATATTACTTTTCAAAATTTATACTGTATTTAAATAATATCTAGCTTTTATATTATAATTTAGTAATGTAATGATTGATATGCCATTCTCTGCCTAATTTAATATATAACATAAATAGATTACCTAATTTAGTATATACAAATATAAATTCTAAGTAATACACATTACCTATTTAGAATAACAATATTAGAAGGTAACCGGACGGTGACGTTTCTTCGTAAGATGTGATAGAATACCATATCAGCGTATTATAATTAAAGATGATAATTTTTCTACGAGTATTGAAACCTATGATGATCCACCAATTTGGTACGAAAATGAGGTTAATTATTAGCCTCAATTTAAATTCGAACCAAGTTCGTTGCCTTAATCAGGACATGGTGGGGATGAGAATGGGGATGAAGGCCTCAGTCCCGCCCCACTACTATCCTTATCTACGATGAGCTTTTAAGATGAAATTTAAATCCTCTCTTAATTCAATTTCAAAGTAATATACATTCTAATTTACTATAATATCTTCAAAAATCAATTCGATGGTAAGAATCTATCCATGGTCCATTCGAACACCAAGTAATTGACATAACATATAACATTTCCTTAGTCAATGGTACATAGGCCAATTACTGTATGTCCAAAATGGTTTATATAATACATTGACAGGTTTTTTAAGTAACACTCTCACATGGTATTCAATCACACCTTATGGTGGACCATCACCGCTGAATCATATCATAAAAATGCACTTTTTAAGTCATAAATTTTGAGAAGAAGCAATAATCTGGATATCAAGCAATAAATGGCATTAGCCTTCCATCTCACTACAAATTTGGTCCAACATCACATACAATTACTCAAGATGCAGAGAGCATATCTCTCTCTCTTTGAATTCTATCTTCTCCCTTTACATTTTCTCGTAGTTTTAGAAGAATTTTTCTAAGTTTCTAGATTCTACCTTATCCCATTACATTTGGACACTTACGTTTCATAATCAAATATGAAACTTTTTCAAACATATGGCAATAATTCGAAGTATGTGAAAATGTAAAGGGCTGATATAGGATTCAAAGAGGGATATGGTTTGCAATTGAGAGTGACATTGGACGAAGTTTATAATGACATAGAAGGCGAATGCCATTTATTGCTTCATATCCAGATTGCATCTTCTGAGATTTTACAACTTAGGAAGCATTTTCTGGAAATGATTCGGTGGCGATGGTCTGCCGTAAGGAGCTATAGAACACCATATGAAAATACTATTATCTAAGACTAATGCAAATTTCAGTAAAAAAAAATAAAAATTAAATGCTACCTAAGACTTAGTAATTATAGACATTTGACAATCATTAATTATTTAAGTAACAATTTCAAAACTAGAAAATTATTTAAACATCATTTGTTTTAGGCATTTGACAACTAATAATCATTTAAGTAAAAATTCTTTTGATACCTGATGATTTTCGTCCTTTTAGGTGTCAACACGATTTATTTTTCTATAAGAGGAATTATGTCGATTTCACTTGTATTCGAGTTTATGGTACTCTCAGGTTGAATAAACGTAAAGCAAGGCAGATGGAACTTAGTGAGATTCCGATGATGCCTGTAAAATGAACAAGAACTAGGGGTGCCAGAATTTCAACGATTACCCTTTGATATTAGTAAATGACAATCTTTTGATTATTTGTGAACAGAAAAGCGTATATAGAAATTCCGATGATACTTGCAAGATGAATAAGGATTAAGGTTGTTAGGATTTCATTGATAACCCTCCGATAATTAAGTCAAAAAAAAAAATCTTCTGATTATTTGTAAATCAAAAGGTGTATATAGAATTTTCGATGATACCTGCAAGATGAACAAGGATAAGAGGTATAGGGTTCCTAGTGATCACCCTCTGATGCTTATTTCTTGTGTTTTCGATTTTTATGGTACTCTCGAGTTGGATAAACATAAAGCAAGGCAGATCGAATGCGGTGAGATTGCGATGGTGCCTGTAAGATGAACAAGAATCAAGAGTGCGGGGATTCCAACGATAACCCTGCGATACTTAAGTCGGTAAAAAAAATCTTCTATTTATTTGTGAATCGAAAAGTGTGTATTAAAATTCCGATGATACCTGCAAAATGAACAAGATCAAGGGCTTCAGGATTTCGATAATAATCCTCCAAAAATTAAGTCTGTAAAAATAATTTTCTAATTATTTGCGGACCGAAAAATATATTTAAAAATTTCGATGATATTTGTAAGATAAACAAAGATCAGAGTTGTTGGGATTTCAGTGATAACCCTCTGATGTTTAACTGAATAAATATTCACCTTTTGATTATTTGTGAACCGAATAGTATATATAGAATTCCAGGAATTTACGATATATTTTTTTAGTAATTTTCCTTGTTAAGTAATTCTGTATACTTGGTCAAATGCCTAAAATTCCAGGGACTACATAGTCTTAATAGCATTGCACTGATGTATGTAGCCTTTGTTACCATTATGAGTGATGGGATTTTCGCTTCCGATTTATTTATTTTTACTTTTATTATAAATTTATATACAATATAAATGATATATTATGAGAGTATTGTCTAAAACACCTATTAATGAGTTAAGTCAGTTTATCTAAAATAATACAATAAGACGAATTTAGATATTGTTCCCCTCTTTATTGCTACTGCATTAAAATTTCATTGGGAAACACAATACGTTTGTTTAAGCATGATTTGCCTTCTTAATTTACATTAAATTTTACCATATTATTTTAATAGTAATTGGTATTATATTACTATGTGTCCAAAACGGGCCATATAGACCAATTACTATACCTATATATATATATATATATATGGAATGTCCTACATTTTCATTTTCTCAATCTTATTTATTTCCATGTGCTTTATTTTATAAAATAGAGTACCCTATTCAAATACTATCCATATTTTATATTCTAATATAGTAATGAAATAATTGATATGTGCCATTCTCTACCTAATTTAGTATATATTATAATAGATTTAAGTAAATAATGGCAATATGAATTTATTACATTACTAAATTAAAATACAAAAATCTAGAAGTAAATTAAGCATACATGGAAGTAAATTTAAGGTTGAAAAAACAGAAAAAGTCTAGAAGCTATGCCATCAATTTATTAAAAATTAAGTCAATAATTGTTAGAAAGGTAACCATTCTTCAAAATCACCTAGTTTGATGAACCATGGACTAAGGAAATACTATATGCCATATCAATTTTCTTGTGTCAAATGCACCAATGAAAATTAATGGTATTACACAACATAACCAAAGAGAGAATATAATACATATAAAATTAAAATAATTCAAAATTTCAAAGCTAAAATCTTATCATTCGGAATCAAAACCAAGGGCACATATTTTAAGTGCAATACTATTAAGGCAGTACATAATTTTAGGTATTTGACAACCATTAACCATTTAAGGAGAAATCCCAAAGCTAGAAAATGAAGTAAGTATCATTTAGATTTTGGTGTATAGTCATTAAAGTTGGTAATTAATGTTGTTCTAAAAAAGGTAATAATAATAATAATAATAATAATAATAATAATAATAATAATAATAATAAAAGAACAAAAATTTCAACCACTGATTGGACCACTACATGTGACATACAGAGGTGGCCGTTTCAAATTAACTAGAAAATTGTGGGTGGGGGAGAATGTAGAAGTTAGTAAGTGAGGGGGCCAGAGTACAATTAAACAACCTTTTCATCTAAAATTTTAAAAATAAAAAATATATATCTACTTTAACGAAATTTGAAATGACATTTTCTTATTAAATTGATTCTACTGCTCATTAGCATACATATCCTCAAAGGACTTGATGTGAAGAATTGTGTGTGTGTATATATATATATATATGATCATATTTAGTTTTTGTAATGAGAGTCTTACACATCAAGACTCATTTATAAAGTAAAACATAAAATTAATTAATAATTATGTTGTTAATTTCTCAATGGTTAACTCTACAAATACAAATTTAAATTTATTGTAATTAATATTTATATATATCTTATAACATTTTTATTATGTAAATATTTTAAAAGCTTTTTAATTATAGCATCACAACTCGAAATCGTTTGAAAAATCTTAAAAATTTAACATACATATGTAGAAAAAAAAAGTAGGCATTATCATCGATAAAATATTTTTAGGTGATTTTGGAACTTGAACATGAATTTATAAGAAAATATTATTTTAAAGATATTTAAGTGAATTATGAAACTCGATTTTTTTTTAGGACATTTTAAATTATTATACAGGTACTTTCGAAAAAAACAAATATTTTTAGGATTATTGCAAGTAAGAAATAGCAATAGTAATATTAAAACATCATTGTTTGAGAAAGATGCCGTGACATAGATGCTTATATCACTCATAATTGATTCATTGATGTGATCATACAATATTCATACATAGGTTGACATTTTTCTAGCTAACAAGAGAGATTTGTTTGTTTCTCATACAATATTTTGATTTCACTAAAATAAAAAGATAATTAGGCTGTGAAATAAACCGGCTTGAATCTGATTTTGGTGGGTTTATAGCCACATAAGTGGGACTATGTACGTTTGTCAGTCTGAGCTTTCTTCTGCTTTGGTTTTTTACGAGGACGAAGCGGCTGAAGTTTCTAGACAGCACGCAGCTTCACGCGCGGCTGTAATCCTGGTGCTCCTCCTTATAAACTTGATATGAATTCGAAGAACATGCAGATGAATGCCCAACAATTAAATGTACAACGGCCGTGAGCTTCTGCTTCAGAAAACTCTGCGTTTCAGGCCGTAAAGAAGCTACAACGGAGACTTGGTCGTCTGCTGAAACAACTGCAGCTAGTGACAGCTGCAGTTTCGTTTACAGACACCTGACACGGCATTACGTCTCCATCTTCTCGATCCATTCGATATATTCAAGAGAAAAGAAAAGTCACATAAATAATTTCATTTAATATAATTATTATAACATGAAAGTTTCAAGATCACAGCTGGTATAATATTAGGGAAAAATTAAGAGAGTATAAATACCAGTTTGCAGCTCCAATGGGTGTAAAATTCTGGTAAATCGGTAATCCGATTGTGGATGTTGCTTCTCTCATCGAAATAATTCTTGAGAACAACGAGTTTTCGTGTCTCAAGAGGCCACACTTACGTTTCATAATGAACATGAAACCTGGTGGATCATCTGAGAATAATTCAAATACTGTATCCATGTAAAGATTACATAAGAGTTTTGGGTATTCTAGAGAACATAATGAACATAAATCGACTATATATTTAAAAAAATTATTCTGAAGGGAGAATAAAGAATTCAAAGAGGGATATGGTTTGTATCTTGAGAATGAAATTGGACGAAATTTATAGTGACATGAAGGGGGAATGCCATTTATTGCATCATGTCCAAATTGCACCTTCCGAGATTTTACAACTTAGGATGCAATTTCAGGAAATGATTCCACGGTGTTGGTCCGACTTAAGATATTGTAGAACAACATGCAAGACTAGTACAATTAACAAAATCTTTCAATGAGTAAAGTAAATTTAATAAAAAATAATATTGTGAGGTTAGATTTAAATCCTCACTTAATTTAAGATGTATTTTTAGAAAACGTCTTGATGTGATAATATGCCGTAAGATGTAATAAAATATCATATGAGAGTGCTCTTCAAAAAACACATCAATAATCTTATAAGATGGATATTGATCCATTGCAAATCTGAATTTTAAGTATTATGCATTACTTTTTAAAACAACATTATTAAAAGATGACTCAACGGTGATGCTCACTGTAAGATATGATAGAACACCATATCAGAGTATTACAATTAAAGACGACGGTGATGCTTTGCCGTAAAATGTTATAAAACACCATGTCAGAGTATTACAATTAAAGATGATAATTTTTTTTACGGCTACTAGAACTTGCCGGGATCTATCAATATAATGCAGGATTGAGGTCAATTATTAATAGGGGTATCAACTTTTGACACACTCAATTTGTGAGTTTGAATTAATATAAAATGACATAATTATTAAATGGATAACACGATAGACACGATTAATAATTATATCGAATTGAAATTTAGAATTTTTGATACATGAATTCATTTGTAATATAATTAACTGGTTGAGTAATTATACTGTAATACTTATTTATGATTTGATAAATTATTTTTTTACCTTTATTTCAAAAAATAGTTATATTTATCATATCTTAAAATATATTTAATTTTATTTAAAATAAAATTATTTATAAAAATATATTATAATGTATGAAAAAATATGATAAATAGATAACACGATTACAACTCGTTTAACCTTTTAATAATAATATCAAATTATAATTTTTATTTATTGACATAATTATTAAATAAATCAAGTTTAAATTTATCTTTATTTAATACAGTATGAATATTATAATTTAATATTAGCCTTGACTTAAATTCGGAACAAACTCACCGCCCTAATCAATGCGTGATGGTGACGAGAACGGGGATGGATACCTTTGTCTTGTCCCTCTACCATCCCTATCTACAATAATATTTTACTATTGAAATTTAAATCCTCTCTTAATTTAAATTCTAAGTAATATACATTATAATTCAATATAATATTTTCAAGAATTAAACGATTCAATGGTAAGAATTTGCCAAGGTGTGATGAGCACTGTACGAGGGTTCTACGTAAAACACTTGTCAATTACTCACGTAATTTTCATCTAAAACAATTTAATAAGATAATATTTAAATATTCTCTTAAATTAAAGTCTAAATAATATGCAATACCAAAAGAAGGGTCTTGCTTCCCTCTTTTTTTGCAACTATAATCATATTTCATTCGGAAAAGAAAATAAACTTATCCCATTGATCATTAACCAAATTATCGTTCATAATTTATATCAAAATTTATTTTTCTCACATTTTTATATTATATTTTCTTCTTCAATTCATAATTATATATTAAATAAGAATTTTATATGGTTCAAATTATAAATTATAAGATTTGGCAAGTTTTTATTGCCAAGTGATGATTACCACAAAACAAATGCATTCATTTTTGTTTTCTTTTGCCCATTACGTACATATATATATATATAGTAATTGGTTTAAATATGCCATTTTGGACCCATAATAACTAGTCCATATATCTGTTTATTTATAAACAAATTGTAGTTATCTATATCTTAAATACACTGGATACATTTCTATATCCCTTTCGTTTTCAAATATGCTACTCTATTCAAACAATATCCATATTTTATGTTCTAATTTAGAAATGCAATTATTGATATGGGTCATTCTATACCCAATTTAGTATGTATTATATAATTTGAGTAAAAAATGGCATCAATTATTACATTACTAATATATTAAAATATAAAATATGGATACTACTTAAATAGAGTTATATATTTTGAAGAGTAGCATACATGGAAATACATTTAGTGCATTAAAGACAGATATAACCAACAAAAAAAAATTAGAAAATATGACATCAATCTTTGAAAATTAGTCAATAATTAT
>JAXCLQ010000006.1:7094093-7120378 GCA_035584115.1 Cedrela odorata | reverse complement strand
AGAAAACGCCAAATAATGTCATTACTCACATAACCCGACGATTTTCTGGTCCCCCAAGCAATAATTTTAGGAGTATCGATGGATATAACAACGTGAGATGCTCTGCGCAACAAATTATTGAATTGTAAAAGATAAATATCACTCATATTTAGCATCTAGTACTTCTATCTTACAACAACCGTGATTGAAACCACCACACTGCAATGCTAAATAAATCTTTAGTCCATAAGTAATTTAATTAGTTTGGTGATTAATAATCTAACCACCAATTAAGAAAAATATAAATATTTGAGTGGGATTAAGGAAGTCAAAATAACATAAGGTAAATGAGTACTACCAGTCTTGTGTGCGTGTGTGTGTATATATATATATATATATATATATAAAAGGATACCAATACTTTCCCCATTAAAAAAAAAAAAATCTAATCAATCAAAAGAAAAAAATTTGATAACCCTATGCTCCAAGTGTTTAAATATTTTAAAACAATGTATTTCTAATTTTGGAGAGTCTACTTACAATTTCTTTTGCGTTGATTCTCTTCTCAGTTGATTCACTTGCACACTCAATAGCTAAACTGAAGATAAATGACAGACAATGCTCCTTTGCACCAAAATGTTTGTCCTCTCTACTTATCAAACTTTTTTTTTCCGTAACGTCGTCCATCACTGAACTGGATAACAGATCATTAACCCAACGCTTTAAGCCCATTTCTCCATAAAAAAAAAAAAATTCGCATGTTGGATTCTTCCTGGTAAATACTTCCATTAACTTAATTCCGTAGTATTGTCGTCATCAATTGAACGGAGGAGAGTATTTATACGAGTGAAATGAAGGTCATTATGTGGATTTTGCAGGGGTTGTTTTGGAAATTAAATAGAAAGTTTGGGGATTGGTTAGAGAGTGACACGTGGGATGGGAACATTTTTTGAGTAAAATTCTGACGTATGAGATGATTCGGTCACCAAGAGGTACACGTTAGTAGCCTACAGCCAAGACGAAAATGAAACAATCAGATCCTGCCGTGTCAGCATCTACAATACGATCAAAGAGAACAGTACGGCGCATCAGGCTGCCCCCCACCATTGATTGATTTTTTTTTTCAACGGAGAATACTGAATGTTATTCAATGCTCCTTTCATAAATAATAAACATTAACTAACAATATTTTAAAAAGGATATAAATAAGATTGTGTTTTATTTACATCATATTAAAAAAAAAATTTACATTATGTTTTATTTGTTCGATGAATTATCGTATTATATTTACATTGTGTTTTATTTACATCATATTTAAAAAATTTAACTTAAACCTAATTCATTTAATTATAATATCAAAAAATAAAAATTATAACACGATACGATTATTAAACGATTAAATGAAATATAATCGTATTACCTAATTAATATTTAATATTTTTAATTTTAATATAGTTGATAATATTTTTTAAATACTAATAATTTATTCTAAATATCTTTTAAAAGTGAATAAATTTTTTAAAAATAAAATAAAATGTAAAATTATAAAATAAATTTATTAAATTATAAATGAATTAGCACGGTATAATTATTCAAATAATTAATCGTATCATAACTGAATTCAGGTATTAAGAATTTTAAATTCGAACTCAACACGATTATTAATCGTGTTATGTTGTGTTACTTATTTAATAATTGTATCATCTTATGTCAAATTAAACTTGCAAATTTATTATCTTATTCGTGTTGAATTGACGAGTCATGTCAAAAATTATCACCTGTATGTATGGTTAAAAAATTAAAAATAAAATAGAATAAAATTAAAAATACTAAATAAATTTAGCTAATTTTTCTTACAAGTTTACTAGTTGATAATATAATTGGAATGAATCTAAATTCTAATGTCTATCCTTCCCTTTCATAAATCATGCTTCTTAGACTTACAAAAAATAATTTAAGTACAATATTTCTTTATCTCTTATCTAAACATCAAATTTTGTACAAAAATATATACGAATGTTGAAATGAATTTTCCTAAAAAAAAAAATAGAAACAAAGAATTGAGAAGAGATTTGTGGAGATGGAAATAAATGATGATCATGTTATATTAGGCTAACAAAAGGGCTCATTCCTTCGTTAGGGTTATGAATTTAGAGATAACTCTCCCAACTTTCAACCTTCAACAATTTATTTTCAAGCAACAGTCATTAGTGGCCTATTTATTACGTGTGCTTTGAGCTACAAATTTCCGTTGTTTCTTGGACCCAATTTGCAATCATAATCATTTTAGCATACTAATTAAATATAATTAAATATTATTATGTTCATGTGCATTTACATTCTCCTATTCTTAAATATCCATAACTCTTTTATTCTTAAATATCTTTTTTGATTAACGTATACAAGACCAACCATGGTAGATGATATAATTACATGTAATACAATAAGAATTAATATAATCTTATGTAAATCACCAATAATCTGTAAGTTTTATCTCCTCATATCACACACACAATACAATATACTCTGTGTAGTTTATTAATTAGCTAATTGAATGATAAAACAATTATAAATTCATAAATCATTGGGAGTAAGATTGATGTTTGAACGAATGATTGTCTGAAAATAAGATGTCTATTTACTTTAATTTTTCAAAATTTAAAAAGAGAAAACAATGCTCGTACATTATACTATTATATTAAAGTTATTTCATTCACATATGATATTATTATCCTTCTTTAACCTTGAACAATTCTAAGCAAAGTATCTCTAATTTTTAAGAGTCTAGGTTAAATATTTTTGGTCTTGATCCTCTCCTTAGGTGATTCCACTGTACACTATAGAGCCAGATTCAAAATTAATGACACACATTGCTCTTTTGCAGCAAAATATTTGTCTGCTTTGCATAAAATATTTGTGTATGCAAGTTCAACCATTGAGGTGTGTAGCAAGTCATTAACCTAACTCTTCAAGCTCATTTCTCTAGCAAAAAATTCGTCTGTGGGTTTCTTCTTGGTATATGTTTCCATTAACAAAATCTCATAGCTGTAAACGTTCCCTTTTGTCGATATTTTTCCTTCTCTTCCATACTCTATGTATTGCATCAATTTTTGATGATTTATATGTAGATAAATCTTCAAAAATAATATCATGAATATCATGAAAAATCAATAAAAGATTTTGAAAATGAACATAAATATGGAATATGGAACAAACCTGGTGCCATATAACCAATAGTGGCAAAGGTTTGACTCCACATCATAGATTGATCTTCTCCATTCAGAAGCTTTGCAATCACAAAATCACTTAAATGTGCAACCATATTTTCGTCTAAAAAAACATTGCTAGGCTTTAAGTCACAGTGAACTACATAAATTGAATAACTAAACTGAAGATATTCCAAAGCTGATGCAACATCTATCATTATATTCAACCTTTTGAAAAATATCCAAAATGCGTTTGTCCAAATACAATCACTTCTCCAAGCTCCTATTTGGCATGTATTCCAATATCAATGCTTTAAAATCATCGTTTGAACAATTGCTTATGATTTTCATAAGGTTTTGATGACGAACACTTTTCATCACTTTACATTTCGCATCAATGAGGAAATGGCAGTGGTTAACCAAAATCAAAACAATAATAATCGACCGCCATTCTTGGAGGGTGCAAACCATGATTCAAAGGTTCTACATCAAAATTCCTCCAACCTAGAAATTATAGAAACTACATAGTTGATTAAGCGACTGACTGATAAAAAAAAAAAAGAGAGAGTTTCAAGCCCATACTAGCAGAAACCATGGAAAACAGTATTTCAAGTGTCCCATATATTAAGGATTATAAAACCAGTCTCGGACAAAATATCACCAGGAAGAGGTAAGCTGCCGTGGAGAAAGGAAAACGAAAAGTTTCCAATTATTCCCCAACCAAGGGGTAAAAAAAAAAACACAAAAGGTTGGACAATATCACCCACAATTTGAAAGAGTTTGAGACTTAATCTCAGGACATAAAAAGATAATGTAGTCCCCAAAAATTCACATCTCAAACATCTCAGAGCAATATTATCCATAAGTCCGAATCTAAGTTGTATGGTTCTCGATGCTTATTTCTTATTCACATCAGGGTAATATTCTCCAAAAGCCTGAATCTGGGTGGTATGGTTTCTGATGCCTATATCTCTTATTCTCCTCTGGGTAATATTATCCATAAGCCTGAATTTGGGTGATATGGTTTCCGAGGCCTATCTCTTATTCACCTTGGGATTATTCAAAAACTTAAAACTGCAGGGTGATATGATTCCCAAAGTCTATCTCTTATTCACCCTATGATTATTCAAAAACCTGAATCTGGATGATACGGTTCCCGAGATCTATATCTTATTCACCTCAAGATTATCTAAAAACCCGAATATGAGTGGTATGGTTCCCGAGGCCTATCTCTTATTTACTTGGGATTATTCAAAAACCTGAATCTGGGTGATATGGTTCCCGAGGTCTGTCTCTTATTCACTTCGGGATTATCCAAAAACCCGAATTTGGGTAGTATGGTTCCCAAGGCCTATATCTTTTATTCTCCTCGGGGTAATATTATTCATAACTCTGAATCTAGGTGATATGGTTCTCAAAGTCTATCTCTTATTCACCTCGGGATTATCCAAAAACCTGAATTTGGGTGGCATGATTCCCAAGGCTTATATCTCTTATTCTCCTCGGGGTAATATTATCCATAAACTATAATATGGGTGATATGATTCTGAGGCCTATCTCTTATTCTCATCAGGATTATCCAAAAATCTCAATTTAGGTGGTATGGTTCCTGAGGCCTATATCTCTTATTCTCCTCAGGGTAATATTATCCATTAGCATAAATCTAGGTGATATAGTTTTTAAGGCTTATCTCTTATTCACCTTGAGATTATTTAAAAACCTGAATCTGGGTGATATCGTTCTTGAAGCCTATCTCTTATTCACCTTAGGATTATTCAAAAACCCAAATCTGGGTGATATGGTTCCTGAGGTTTATCTCTTATTCACCTCAAGATTATCCAAAAACCTGAGTCTGGGTGGTATGGTTCACGAAGCCTATATCTCTTATTCTCCTCAGGGTAATATTATCTATAAGTCTGAATCTGGGTGATATGGTTCCCAAGGCCTATCTCTTATTCACCTTGGGATTATTCAAAAATCTGAATTTAGGTGATATAGTTCCCAAGGTCTATTTCTTATTCACCTCAAATTATCCCAAAACTCGTATCTAGGTAGCATGGTTCCCGAGACCTATATCTCTTATTCTTATCGAGGTAATATTATTCATAAGCCTGAATTTGGGTGATATAGTTTCCGAGGCCTATCTTTTATTCTCCACGGGGTTATATTATCCATAAACCTGAATCTGGGTGATGTGGTTCCCGAGGCCTATCTCTTATTCACATTAAGGTAATATTATCTATAAATGGGTTGTATGGTTCCCGAAGTTATTCTCTTATTCTTTTTAGGGTAATGTTATCTAAAAAAACCTGAATCTGGGTTGTATGGTTCTCGAGGAATATCTATCATTTACCTAGAGATAATGGTGTAAGAGCAAAAGTGATTTTCGGATGACTATCTCTAAACGTCTAAGGGCAATCTCCTTTCGAAGCTTAAACATAGGTAACACGGTTCCCAGAAGTTAGCTTTTGATTTTTTTTCCGAGGTAATATTATATTCAATTCAAACAAACTCTGAGCGTGACCTCATATAGCATAGGCAAAATAGGTTCTCGGATGATTACTCTTAAAACGTCTTAGGGTAATCTTTTCCCGAAGCTCAGACATGGGTGACACGGTTCCTAGATGTTAGCTTTTGATTTTTTCCAGAGGTAATATTATCCTCAGCTTAAACAAGCCCTGAATGCAACCTCATAGAGCATGAGCAAAAAAGGTTCTTGGATGACTACTCTTAAAACGTCTTGGTGTAATCTCCTCCTGAAGCCCACAAATAGGGAACACGATTCCTAGATGTTAGCTTATCATTTATCCTGAGGTAATAATATCTTCATCTCAAACAAGCTCTGAGTACAATCTCAAAGAGCATAAGAGCAATCTTTAAGAAAAGAAGACTAGAAGATTGATTTTAGTGATATAAATTCCATGCTCCCAATTCAATTCAGTTCAGTTTAAGTTAGGTTTTTTAGAGCATTCTCACACAAAAGTTGAGTTCTATAAATTATGCAAAGTGCCGAGTGTGAAGAATGAAACGGAGGCAAAGTAACAAAAATGGCCACACAATTCAATTTTCTCTGGTCAGCCAGGGAGATTGGTGGATTAGTTGGAGCTTTAGTCTGATTAGCAGGAGGAACATGAGGAATCTCGAAGTTATAAAGGGGCTCCCTCAGAGCAGATGCTATCCGAGGAGTTTTCATCAAGGGTGGACGCGCATGTCATAAAGTAACAAAAAGTGATTCTGGCATGAACTATGATTATTTCAAAAAATGTAAAAATACAATAACAACAATGGTAGGAATCATACCAAGGGGTCAATTTAACCCTAAAACGTCCGAATTGCGAGTAATTGCAAAAATTCTCAAATTATAAATAGTAATATTATTCTCCTCCCGGCTCAATCGTTGACCAAATCGCTCAAATAAAGTTCCTAGAGTGTAGCTTGTGTTGTGTACATGTGATTTGTAGCAAGAAAAGAAAATTTAATCGGTTCGAAATTGAGTAATTTGAAGGAATTGTAAAGAAAAATTAAAAACGAAGGCAAACGGAGGCTTGCTGGAAAAATAAAAATGAATGCCCTCTTCTTGCATCCTGCCCGGGTCAAAATGAAATTAAAATTTAATGAAATAACTATATTGCCCCTAAAATAATTAAGAAGAAATTAAATAGAAAGGGTAAATATGTTATTTATAATTTTTCTATGTTTCAGGCTTTGATTCTCTCTCATTTAACCTCATATTTGACTTCAATTTAATTTATATCGATCATTGTCGAGTTCTCTTTCAGTAGAAACAAACCATTTATCAATCAGAATTTTTAGTCAACGCTGGTTTTCGTTTGAAGGTCGGGTGCGCGAATAAAGGTTTAAAGAAAAATTTTCTAAACTTAACAAATTGTTATTTAATCACTCTCAATAGCTAATTAAATATTAATACAGAGTTAGTAGCTCGATTTTTAACACCTCGATATAAATTTATAAAATAATAAAATTACCCCTCATGTATAAAATGATTGAAATGCCCTTAGTTTGAATTTTGGGGTATTACAAAGGTAGCATGTCACCTCGGGCCTCAGCTCCTTTAGTAAAGGTCGATAACAGCAACATCTTGGGGAGCAAATGTCTCAGCCATGTTCCTAAGGGCCAAAGGTCTAGTCTCAACCTCAGGGGCCTAAGAGGCACTTTCAGTCCTTTTACTCTTTGTCAATTGCCTTAACACATCAAGATGGTTTTGCACTGGTTTCTTTAGGACTCGAAACGATGTTGTTCGATAAACCAATTGAAAGTTGCTGCATGGATGAAGGCTTATATATTTTGAGTTAGCATTAAAAGTTTATATATGGACACGTATTTTCAAATCACAACTTTAAGTTTTGCCAAACAGTCACTATTTGACTAAAACTAAAGGGCTTGATATTGGGGGTATAATTCAGAATCTAAGTGAAGCCCAATGAGCTATTAGCCCAGAACAGAGTTCCATGAAGAATAGAGGAATATCCTAAGACCTGACCCGATCTAAGAAGAAATATCTAGGGGATAACAAGGATCTCAGGAGTAGTAAGAGTCGAGACCTCTTAAGTTCATATCAAAGATCTAGGTCAGAACCTCATTCCGAGACCAACTTATAAGGGTCTCAGCCACAGCTTATAAACTTCTCGGCCACAGCTTACAAGGGTCTCAGCCACAGTTTATAAAGGTCTCAGACATGCAATACCTGAACTCATTTCAGATAAATAAAGGAGTCCCAAATAAGGACTCCTGAGACCTTGCTATGATTACGTATCTATGAATGATTTGTTTTTTTCCCAAACTCTCTTCGAATTATTCTATAATAAAAATTTTTAGCTTGATAGAAGTATTTTATAATAAGGGCTCAAAATCCCATAAAATCCGAAAAGCCAATACTTACGAAATAGAATTCTTTTTATTCTTTGAATTAAAATATTACTGGAATTATTATTTTCAGATTTGATAAAATTCTATCAAGTTTGAAAAACTTACACCTATAAAAAGAGGTTAATGGCTACCAAGTACGCATGATGATAACACTATATTAGAAGAAGTTTATATTCTCCTTAGCTCTCTTTCTCTCTCACGTTATAAAGTAAAACTCTGACTTAAGTATCAGAGAATTTTTACCAAACAATTGGCTTTTTACCCTCAAAGCCTTTGATTATGAGCGTAAGTCGAAGTTAGCAGACAAGAAAAGAGGAAGAAGATCGTTGTTGGTATACAGAATCCAATAAATAATGTTTACTGCATCAACATATAATATTGGAGTTTTACAATGTAACTCCCTATTAATGATTATTGCTCTTTTGTGGAGTTCGATATGTCCTCCGAGGTGCAATGTTGAATACTATAAAAATTTTGAATTTTGCTATTTCGACACCAATTAATTTTAGAAAGTATGACAACTCAGCGGTCTAACAGATAACTAACACTATCAAATAAGTAAATTACAAAACATAAGTTAATCACATTCGCAAAAGTTTATTTGTATTTAAGTCCATATACCTCCCACTGATTTAATAAAAAAAAAAAAACAGTACTTATTTATTGCATATATCCGTAGAGAACTTATACCTTAGAATAAAATCGTCACTCCCAATATTTATTCACCTAGCATGTATATTTGCCTCCTAATCACAGAGTAAAGCTTAAAGTCGTTTGATTTGTAATATAAATCTCGAATTCCATTAGGAAAGGAGTCACAGAAGTATATTGGACGACACTATTTTCGTGTCAAGAATTGACTTTGGAGCTGTCAACAGATCCCGTTTCAATCTAATGAAAAATGCTAATCATAATTCATAAAGTAAAACAGGCACAATGCTCTAGCAAACGCTTGTAAATGCCTAGGTGTAAAGGGAGAATATAGATAAAAAAAAAAAAAATGTAGAGCTCAAAGAGAGAAGCATTAGTAATATTGAGGTGTATTTATATTGGCACTCTCATTAGTGCTTGATATTGAAAATGAATCTTCAGTACAATCTATCCATATTATCAATGAAATGTTACCCAATGTCAACAATATTAAACGGGGCAAGTCATGTGTATGGAACGTACGTGACATTTGTTGTATGGCTCATTGGGCTTTAGAAAAAAAAAATGAAGGAAGAGAAAAAAACTCTAAAATTAAACAGTAATTAACTCAGCATCTAATAATTCTAGATTATTTTCCTTCTAGAGTTTAACAGTAATTAAACTTTTCCTCCTATATTATTATGATAAAAAAAATTATATTTACGAAACCTTCTAATAAAATTTATATATTTTTTAATTTTTTTAAATTATAACAATAATAAATATAATTGATCAATTTTAAAATTAATGTGTATGATAAGATTTTATTTAAATTTTTTATTTAATTTTCTTTTCTTTGGGATTTTATCATATACCTAACATTCTTTAATTTGATATATTTTATGCAACTATCTAAAACATATTAATATAAATATAAATAAATGATTATGATTAGTCACGTATCATAACATGATAGTTAACATGTATAGGCAAAATTATAACAAGAGCGTTAATATTTATTAACAATTTTTTTATTTATTAGATAAATAAACAAACTCAATATAATTAATAAATTACTCTCTTATATATTAGATAAATAAGCAAAAATAATGCGTACAAAGTATGATATTAGATTAAAAGGATTGATATTAATAGATAACTTAGATTTTGATTATATTCACATAATCAAATAACTAAAAAATAATAATAATAAATTAATACTTAAAATAAAGATGTTAACTTTATAGAATTTCTTTAATTTTATTCTTTTTTAAAAAATAATAGTTATTAAATTATTTAAAAAATTGTGTAAAAAAATAAAAAAAAAATGGTAGTGATCATAAAAAAAAAAATCAGAAAAATAGACATACATAATGTAAAATTAAAAAAAAATATATTATTTTATAGAATTTGTTTGTATTTTTTTTTTAATAAAATAAATCTTTTGAGTTATATGGATTGTACATAAATTGTAAGGAAATAAAAAACTCTTGACGATGGCTTACATATAATTCTTTTAATACATAAGGACTCAATACATAATTGATCTGTTAGTTTTAAGAGAAATTTATATTTCAGTGGAGACTCATGTCCCCTGTGTGCACGAGATTGAGGTCCCTCCCCCTCTGAAAGCATGCACATGCATATGAATTGAATTGAGAGGACTCGTGTTAATACACACCAATATTATTCATGTAGAATAGAACTAGTGGTTGTCACTTTGTTAAGCAGACAAAAAGAAAAGGTTGGCATTTTAATTTTCTGTCGTACACTTTTAAAACAATTGGTACCACTAAAAGATAAGATATATACTGCTGATGTAAATATTTTACACACACATCAGATACTAAATATGGCAACTGATGGTGGGATCTGAGCACTTAATTTCTCGAAAGAGCATACAGTCAATATACCAACCTAACTGTACAATAATGACTGACCAAATTCCACGTGAAAAATATGTTAACCCAATCCCAATGCGATCTACTCGTTGCAAGCTGGATTTTCACCCCTGATTTCACCACCTTATTTTTTTTTTCCTGGTTAAACATAACACCTTCTCGTTCATGTACATGAACTTCTTTTTATTTTACTAATTTTTCTTCAATTTTTTTTTTCAAACTTAATCATATCAAGCAGCTGACGAATGTAGAGCCTGCAGGTATTTTGTTCATCGATCCCCTTCATCTTTTGTTTTCTTGAAATGATACCAAAACACACGATGCACACTTCACTACTTCTACAATCTATTTTTAGGAATTTTGGGTGATTCCCAAAGCTTATGACTTGCACTAATCTCGACCCATCTTTTAAATTAGTATATATATTTGTTAGTGTTGAGCTTATTTCTATAATTTATTTAAATTACTTTTATGTGTGTATATATATATATATATATATATTGTTCATATTTTGGCTGTTGATAGAGTTACTATTGCTGTTATCGTTGTCATAATTGAATGTGGTAAAAGATCCGCTTTTCCTTGAAAACAAATTCATAATAGATGCATCTACATATGAAAAAAAAAGAAAAAAAAAACAAAGGGTTATGATTTTTCTACTCATTTAATTAGGTATGCTTCTTGTTGGAGTAAATTATATATTGATATATTATTGATTGGTGTAGATAAAAGTTGATGATAATGAAGAGATATGGTGTTGGTAATCAGCATTCCACTATCGTGGTTTGACAGTGGTGTTTTTCGATGATCAAAAATTTAATTCTCATTTTCTGAATAATAGGAGCTCAAACATCAACAATAAAAATACGATTGCATAGATTAATTAATGAAAAATAATTTTTTCTTTTAATGATATCAATAATGACTTCAACGAACATCAAACGATCATAACAATGTGAAGACTTTTCAATTTTTAATAATTAATAAAAATAATATGAGTAATAAAAATAAATAAATAAATAACATATAATATGGTATATTATATTAACTTTGTTATTTTATTTTTTATTTTTGCTTTTGTGCTCCACATTTCTTTAGTGAACTAATAAGGTTGTTTGATATTTATTGAGTTTTAAAAATATTGATATGCGGTCAAATTTTAAGAAAAAAAAGAAGATATAATTTTCTCTAAAGTACAAACATAACTTTCTTTGCCTTCAATGAAGAGGCATTTAAACTAAACAAGAAAAAAAAATTAAAAAAAAGAAAAAAAAAGAAGAATTAAGAAGTTTGAGGAAGCATTCTAATTAAATAGCTAATTTTTACACCAAGGAAACATATAAAATTAAGAGAATAAATTAGGACATTGATAATTAAGGTCAAGTGAAGTAGAACTCAAGTACTGCTTGTCTACTTCCACAAAAAAGAAAGAAAAAATAAATAAAAGCTGTAAAGCTGGTGGTCTTGGAATCGAATTAAAGTTTAGAATATGCAGAATGAAAAAGACATAACAATATTGCAGGTGATTATTGCTGCTGGTGCTGGGGTCTCAATAAATGTCATTGGCTCCCGGGAAACCCAAATAAATAAATTTATAATTCTGCAGGTGGGTCAACTTGTCATATTCTCATGAAATTATTTGCTTTCAGACAAATAAATACCGAAAGAGTAAGTTGTGCATAATGTGGGACAATATCGATATTATTATACGTTTAAATTATTATACTCTGTCATATCAGTACCAGTTTCACATTTATGTTACCATTCGTTATCTTATCTATTTCTCATTGCTTTCTTTGCCTCTTTATCTATTGTACAACGTTATCAGAATACGTATTCATTCCAGAAAAGAAAATAAAAAATCGTTTCATGCACGTTTCGTTTTATCACTTGAATAGTTGAGAATATAAATAATCGTTTTCTCTGATATCAGTATTGGGATGCAAATCTCGAGATTATAGCAGTTAAAAGCTGAAAACTAAATGGTATATAATAGGATCAGAATACATGTCGAGAATGAAATTAGTAATTAGTGTTACAATGTTATTGCTCTTATAACATTTTGATCAATATTGTTAAAACGTGATTCAGGAATGAGATTAGAATTCATATAAGAAGATAATTTATATCCATGATTTAGTTGTTACAATTCATCCTCGCATTTATTAAAGAATGTGGACCTAACCAATTGTATGAACTACTTGCATTGTTTGGGCCCTCAGGTTGCTATCCTATATTATTCTTATCTACAATGTGCCTATTGATCATCAGCAAAAGCCAACTCTGAAGCCATGGCTACTACATTTGAAGTGTGTAAATGCAATGTCCTCTCATATGCTGCTGAGAGTAAGTCTAAGTCAAATTCCTATATGTAAATTTTTCCGAATTTGGATATGTACATAGGCTTACTTAATTTGGCATTGATTCTCTCTCATAATTCACAAAGATTAAAGGTTTCATGAGAAGTTTTTTGTTTAGCTAAATTTTAATTTGTACTTAAGATTTAATTACTTAAAAAATTATTTAGTTTTAGTAATATTACACATTCAATTCCAAAGACAATTCTTAAATCACATTCCAAATTCAGCTCTTGGCACAGAAATCACAGAAATGAAAATTAATGAACACAAGTAAAATGACAAAAGTACTTGTTATAAACCTCTCATATTTCTCTGACTCGTCAACCACATTAAACTCCATTAGTCTCAATCTACCATGTCCCTTTCCTTCATATCACCGCCACCCATTTTCTGCAAAATGTAATCCATCACTCAACGAAAATGGGTAAAATTTATGGTGCAATTTCACACCTCTCTTTAACCACAACTTTTAACCCACCCCTCAGCATTGCCGTGAGCCCATTATCGAACCTGGGTGCACCCTTTGGTTCAGTAACTTCAATCTCAAATTTACATAGCACAGAGAGAGCTACCATTTTCATCTCCACCAATGCCAATTCCTTGCCCAAACAAATCCTAGACCCAGCTTGAAAAACTGGGTATTTGTATTGACACTGTGGGCAAAATGTCCCATTTTTTATCCATCTTTCAGGCTTGAATTCCATGTAATCAGGACCCCAGATTTTTTCCATTCTTCCCATTGCATAAGGATGATAGGTAACTCTAGTTCCCTTGGTAACATAAGTTCCATCTGTAAGAATATCATCTGCTTGAGCAAATTTTGAATCGAATTGAACTGGTGGAAATAATCTTAAGCTCTCGTAGACTGCAGCATGTAAATAACGCATTTCCCTTATTTGATTGTAGCTCGCATATTCTTGATTTAATCCGATGGCAGCATGGTTTGATTCTTCACGAATTTTGGACACAATATGAGGGTGATGTGCTAGGAGAAAGAAGAATGTTGACAATGCTGAGGCCATTGTATCGCGGCCTGCTAAAATAAAGCTTATAACAATGTCTCTCAAATGATTGTCGTCGTTGATGCAATTCATGAATTTTGATAGAAGATCTTGGTGTGTAGAAAAGTCCAATTTCCTCTTCTGCATTATGACCTCCATGGCAAGAACATTAACAATTTCAATGGCTTTCTTGAGTTTCTTCTCATTGCCAATGTTCAAAATCCTCTTGATTTTCCAGACTAATGGCAATGCTGCCATTGCCCTCTGTGCTGATAATTTTGATGCCAGATCAAAGGAATTTGCAAATATAGAAATGGGTAGTGATGATTCAAGATAACCGGGGTCTAACCCGAAAGAAAATTTGCAGATATTATCAAACGAAAATCGTCGAAAAACTTCTTGTAAATCAACAATGCTATTTTCTGTTTTAGCAAGTGATGATAAAAGGGGAAGAAGTCTGCATTTGATCTCGTTTGTGACGATGTCAAATGCATAAGTACGAATAGAAATGCTAGCAAACTCAAGACTAGCAACTTTCCTTTGAAACATCCATAAATCTCCATCAACATTGAAAATTCCTTTTCCAAGAAGATCACCAAGGATCGTAGAAAAAGGTTTCCCTTTCGGGTAGTTGTCGAATCTCGTTTTGAGAATATACTCGACGTTGTCGGGATTAGCTGTGATTGTGTTGTCGAGAACATGAATTCGGATAGTTTGGCTTGGAGATTTTTGGAGAAGATGAGTGTACCAATCACAGAGATTATTAAACTCCTTGGACCAAGATGATGAAAGGTATCCAGAACAAATTTCACAGTTGCACCAAAATTTCTGTCTTCGTAAATACAGCACAACAGAGAAGAGAGAAAAAGACAGGGTTAAGAAAAAGAAAATAAACCAAAACGAAGTTTGCAACGACTGCAATAAAGAGAAAGCTTGAGCTTTAGACTCCATCAATGAAATAAACAAGGACCAACGAAGAAAATGGCGAGGGAGACTGAATTTCCTTCAATTCATAAGGCTTATAAAACTGGTAAGTAAGTAAATTTATAAATATTTTATCGTGTTTGTAAAAGATATTGGTGCTCGTTTTTCTTTTTTATGAAATGATTTTGGCTCGCCAATTATGTGAAAATCATAAAAATGTGAAAGCAATTATGAGCAAATTCATTATTGATTTGCTGCACTAGCTGGCTAAGAAAATCTTGCGTTATTTTCATGATCTACTAGTTATCCATTATTTTCATGATTACCCATCTTTACATGTAACATAAATTGATATCTTTACATGTTTATATGTCCTTTTTAAATTTAAGGAAAAGAGCTTTAAGTGAACTAAAAAAATATATTTTTCTTCTACTACCACCTTTTGCAAGTAATTTTTTTTTTTTTAGTTTTCTTAAAATGTTTATAATGTCAAAAATACCCAATTATTATTTTTTATTAATTTCATTAACCCCTTAATATAAATAAAACCATCTTCAATTATTGTTTACACTATTATAGTTGCAATCACCATTAACCATCTTAATAAAAGAAAAGGAAAACTCCATTTAACTAGTATTTACATTATTATTGTTGCAATCACCATTAACCATCTTAATAAAAAATAAAACCATATTTACCCCCGTTTTCATAAACAGGCCAGGGACAAGATGGCATACCATCTCCGTCCCTTGCCTTTTACCCATTTTTGGTTAAATATTTCACTATTTTTTTAGCTTAAAAAGTTTCAGGTTTGGAAATGGTACCATATTTGACCCCATGCCGGAGAACGGAGCCTAGCCCATCCCCGTTTACAAAAACGAGCAGGGGACAAGGATGGCAATCTTTGGCCCGTTGCCATCCCATGCACTATCGATTAGCCGGCCCACCATCTATACAATATACTCTTTCTTTGTTGCTAACCAACTATACCACGTACTTTCTACTTAAATTTGTCTTTCATATATAAGTATTATATTTTATGTTTTTTTCAATTTTTTTCAGACAATTGATTATCTTTGCATGCTTAATCAATAAATTTTTGTAGTCTAATTTTATTTTTTTTACGGGTAATTGGTTATCCCTACGTGTTTAATTTATGTTTTTTTTGCTTATCAGTCAACTTTCTATTGTTTTTTAACAATGCTATGTAAATTCTATGATTAGAACTGAAATATTTTTTTTCAGCAGTGTTTATTAAAATTCTAGAACTGAAATTTTTTTTCCCATCAATAATAATAATTTATGATAAACTAAATTCTTTAATACATTCTTTTCAGTAATTTAATTAAATAAAAGCAGTTTTAAAATTATACAATCAAAGTCTATTAATTAAAAAGAGCTTTTCTAATTGATAACCAAACGACATCAAATTTATTTTTTTCAAAAGCCCTATTTGCTTTTAGTCCTTGAAAGTTGTATTAATTACTAATATTTAAAACCATCTAGATTTATTCGTTGTAATTTATTGATTATCTGTGAAAAATAATTTATTGATAAATTTTTTAGGAGGTATTTTCATTATCTTTTGATTTGACATAAACACATTGATACAAACAACTTGTTTCATGCGATGGCACGGTTGAAGCGTTTCCTTCATTAGATATTTAGATTTCAAACTTATACCCTAGACTATTACTTAGTGCAAGATTAGCTCAAAATCATTTATTATTGCCATAAATAAGTTTGAAAACATTTTACTGAGAATCTAATTCACACTTTCACAAAATTCCAAAAATAATTTCAAACTGATCACAACAAAGTTTGGCATTCGCAGATTCACCAAAATCGATAATAATAATAATAAAAAAACAGTTTTGAGTGTTATTTGTAAATTCAAGTGGATTAATGATGTGCAGGGAGTGATTTTCAGTCCACCAATGTCGAATTTTGGTCCAATGTTTAGGGGAACATATTTGAATTAATTTTATGATATAAGCTCTCCCGAGTTTTTTCATTCAGATTTCGGAAAGATAAAAGCCTTGCAATAGATGCATGTTCTTCAAATTTTTAAGGTTACTTTAAAAAAAGTAGTTTCGGAAAAGGATTTAGATTTACAGTGATCTCTAGACCTAAAACAAGTTTTCCAACACTGATTAGTTCTTCCGTATCAGAGCACTCTTCTATGAGAATAGAGCTGAGGTTTGGAGCAAAAACAAGTCATGTCGAGTCCCTCAGTTTTCAACAATTGAATATTCAAACATTTCCAACGCTTTGGAAAGCATGAGGTTGTGGTGCCTTTTGTATTTTCCTTTTATTGCCAATCTTCAGCACTACCAAAAGTTAGAGAGATGTACTCAAGCTCTACACTTTGAACGCTTTGACGATTCAAAGTCACTTGTCCTTTAATGTTTAGCTTATCTGGAGCACCTCAGTTTTCTAGAAATTACAAATTGTAACTTTGGGTTGATGGTCAAAACTTCAAAATATTCCAAGACAAGCAATTCCTCCACCAAAAGCTCACCTTTGTCAAATAAAATGTTATCTTCTATTGCCTGATCACTGTAATATTTTCAAGATTCTAACATTCATGTTAAACAATCATGCATATATAACACAGAAAATTTGACCTTCATGATTTTTCACACATTATAATAGTCATAAGAGTGATATGAAGTACATATATTGTGCCATAGTTTTTCTTTTGAAGTTTAAATCTCTATTTTGATTTTGTAAAACAATGAAACAAGTTTCTTTCTTAGCTTCTCTTTGATACAATAATATTCTATCATACGTGATAGAAAAAATAAAGTTTCTGTTTCTTTTATAGGCACAAAATTGACCCAAGTAATATTTTATAGACACCATTCTCACTCCTTCCCATTTTATAATATCTAGTGCTCCAATTAATCTAGCGTTTGCATGAACCAAGTAATTTTTCCTTCTCCTTCTCAATTTCACATGCGGTCTACAAAGCCATATCACAAATCACATCACACATTTTCAAACAATCATCTATTAGAGTTTCAAAATCTCTATTAATTAGATCAAAATGTAACGGAACAATATACTAATCAAATCGTTCATAACACACGAAAACAATATCAATCAATGGCAAAAAAATATACAAGAAGAAGTCATTTAAAGTTGTGTGCAAAATTTGAGCTTCCAATTACTTCAATCAATTTATAATCAACGAAATCTAAAATCAAAATTGAAAGGTACGAGAACAAGAGAATGAGATGAGTTTTCTACTTTCTGTCCTTACTCAAAAATATGTTATGCTTAATGGGCTAACTCAATATATATATCTATATACATAGAAGGAGAGCAGAGACTTCCTCTCCTGTAGTAAACAAAAGTAGCACATCTCATTATAAGTTATAAATTAAAAAATACATTAAGATTATATTTATACAAAAAATCATACTACTATAATAAGTATAACAAAAAAGTGACTCAATTACATAATGTAATTACAAATTATGAGCCAGTCAAATATACTCTAATATATTTGATATTAGTCACATAATTAATCTGATTTAAAATATAAAATTATATGAATGATAATGTTAGTTCACAATATGTGAGAAATAAATTCAACAATCCCTCACTTGGACAACATAAATCATTTTAGCATCATTTGAAAATAAGGTTATCAAATTAATATGTAAGTGACTTAATAATATAGTCAAATGTGAGTAAACACCCAAAGTAAAATAAGTTCATAATGTGCTTATAATACCAAGTGGTATGTAGATATCGACAGGATGTTTAACATACAACAAGATACCATAAACACCTGACAAGGTAATAATATGCAAATATGATATCAAAATGCTTATTTCTATAAGGTCTACGCATCTGACAAAATGAGAATAAACAAAATATCTCTTAGATGTATTGCTTCCTTACAATCAAATGATACAAACACAAAATATTTCTATCATAATAAAGGAAGCTATATTAAGACTAGATCCTAAAGTCTCAGTTCATAATGTTTAAAACTGATCAAAATGTCTTAGACCACAATATCCTTACGATTTAATGTCATATATACACAATAAAATGTGTACATAATAAGAATATATGGCAAACTATAATATACATGCATTAAGTATAAACAATTCATTATAACTACAACTTATTTATATACAATCCAGAGTTTCAAACTTATCACAACCACCAAAATCAATAATCCTTCACTTTAAATATCATATACTGTACCAGTATAATAACCATGTCTATGACTTTAAATAATAATACTATATAATCCCGTTTAATATGCAGGATATGATAAAATAAGATATGATAAAATTAATAATTTAAAATATAATAGAATAAGATAGAATAAAATTAATAATTTAGGATATGATAGGATTATGTATAATATTATATTATATTTGGCATATGACAAAATATGATAAAATTATATATATAATTTTTTTAGAATTATTAAAAATTAAATTAAATAATTAATTATTTAAAATAAAATAATATTATAACTCTTAAATAAATATTTTAAAATATTAATTTAAATTATTTATAAATTATTTTTTTAACTTTAAATACTTATCTTATCATATTTTATGTTATTCCAAAAATTGTTATAGTATAAAAAATTTTATCATTTTCTTACCAAACATAGGGTCTAGGATAATTTATGTGAACTCCACAAAATTTTTCTTATCCCAAAATTACTCCCAAAGATAAGATTTCCTTATCCCCTGCACCATACAAGCCCCATATATACCCTTCGTTTTTCTAATAACAATTAATACCCAGAAACAACCATTCTAATAAATTACAGCACAAATAACTATACAGAGAAAGAAATGACAAAAATTGGTTTTATGATTTTCACAAAGAATTGCATTGTTGGATGTGTTAATTTTTCGTCCTTTTGCAATCACTGATATCACAAAATGCCCTTAACATATAATCATGTGTAGTTATAACATGACTTCCTATAGCTAAGTTTTACCTCAATCAGTATGAGGTTTCCATCAAACTCGACCTGCCCCGTCAATTGAATGATTGCCATCAATTTCTAATTTCTAAATAATTTTATTTTGTAATTTTCTTAAAACTTAAGAATTCGGATGTTATTAAAGTGCATCCGAAGAGATGGCAATAGCATCCACGTTTAGTGCAGAATCTGAATCTGAAGCCACAAATTTTATAATGCACGAATATCGCCTGCTATTGTGAAGATAAAACAAAAGTATGTTATTTTATATTATTTTACAAATACAACTTATGTCTATCATACATCGTCTTTAAATTCCAGGCACGTACACCTCAATTCTGTCTTCATTTTGTTTTGAGATTTTCCTTCTAGATCTTGATGGTAATAGTGACAGTGATTGCTAACATGTGGAGGAATTATAATATATAGTGTGAGATTACTAAGATTTATGAGTGATTAAATAAAAATAATTATGTTAGGGTAGTGGTAATTTTATTTATTTGATGGATCATTTTTTTCAATCTAAATTTTTACTTGAGTATTTCATAGTAATTGTGATAGTAAAAATAATATGACGTTGTTAATGATGTTATTTAATTAATAAGGATCGAAATTATTTATATAATGACGTTGAACTATATTAGAAATAATGATCAAAGTAATAATTTGAAATATGATTGATGATGTAATTAGTATTAGTAATAATTATTTAACAATGACACACAATTGTGAATAATGCCCATAATGGATGATGATATTTATGATAATGACACAATTAATTATAATGGTACTTTAGAAATAAAATTATGTAAACATAACATTGGCACCTTTTTTGGATGTTGTAGGATTTTAGGTCAACATTTAAATATCATAAATTAAAATTTGTCCAATTTAAATGGATTTACAATAAAAAAAAATGAAATTAGACCATATATATATATATAAAGCATAAGAGATTAAAATTATAATAAAATTTGATCAATCATCGACAATTTGATTAATTTTTATAAGTAAATACGTCCGAACAAAAATTACAATATAAATACTAAAATTAATAGTTAAATTATTAATTTAATACAAAATTAATAAAGATTTTATTAGTACTAGACTAGATGATAATTTTGATGAATTCCATTTTTTAAATTGTAATCATTTAATTAAGATTTAAGTACTCGATAATCTAGTCAATATAAATACTAAAATTAATAGTTAAATCATGTTAAAATTAATGCACAAAATTCTAATAGCCAAGACTTGTTAAATTAAGAATAATTCTATTACTCTATACATGAATCCAACTCATTCTAACATTCCAAGATGCTAAACTTTGTTTATCATGAAGAGTTGTGGCTCTTATGCGATTGGAATTTCCATCCAAACACGCCGACAAACATGTCCACCCTTGTGTCTCTTTCTTCACGGGAAGGTTTCCTACCTTTGTTCTTGGGAGGCGATAGAATCTAGTGCTTCTATAATTTGGTCAAGAGGCAACAACGTGTACTGACATATATATAATAATTAAGAATTTGAACTTGAATTTTTACTTAACTTCTTTTATAGGATTGTGATAATTTTAGCAACTTGTAATAGTTAACTTGGTAACATTTTCAATTTCAATGATGCATTCATTACTATTTAATGCTATCAATTATTTTTCTCTAAACTCTGTTTAAAATCTCGAATCTTACAGAAGGAGAAGTTCAAATTTTTCCTAATTAAAATTACTTAAAATACATTCGATGAAGTGAAGGTCTTAGAGATAAATAAACAGCATGCCAGCCGCTCTGTGAAGGATGTACAACGTCCCAAAAGAATGACAATTCAGGATTCTTGCAAACTGAGTACTTTTTTTCTCCTTTATCGTCTACACTTCCACACGAATGTTCACTGCTCAAACCAACACAGCATGGCTCCAATGGATTCTTGAACTTCAAATTTCCTGAAACAAGGTGACTACTGTATAAAATTACAATTGAAGATGAACGATTGCATTAAGGAGAATAATTTGGATTTGTGGTACTCACCTTTAAGGTGCTTTTTCTTCAATACAGACCAGAATGATTTATATAGATTCAAAATTACGAAAGCAGATTTCTGATGACTGCTTCGCTCCTTGTTCAATTTTTTAACTGCTCGTCTCAGGATCAGGTTGTGAAATTCTGACGGTGAGTTCAAAATTTCAATGCAACTCTGGTGGGAATTTTGCGCTGTGAATGCAGGCAAGCAACCTAAAGGTTCCAATCCTGTTACGGCTATTTTTTTCACTCCCAACTTTTGTATTCGTTTCAGGTTTATGACAAGCTGCTTAATCACCATTTCAGTGAAGGCTGGCAAATCCTGGAAATATACATGCAAATCAGTGTTGGTTAGAACAACAATTTTGAATAATGAATGCCAATAGCTATATTCCCAACATACAAATCAAAGACATGCAACATACTTTAAAAAGAAAAGCAAAACATTTAATGTCCATAGATGATAAAATTTTTGCAGTTTAATTAATTAGACAACCCTACAAATAATCTAACCTATTAAAAAAGTATAAATGAAGCCCTATTTATCGTATTAAACTAGAATTATCGTCGATAGCATGCTTATTTATATTAATTTCTCACCTTGAGACTGCCATTTGTTAACATATATGTAGCGTAGTCATTGCCAGCCAGTGATACCAATGCAATGGAAGAATCAAGATCTTTTTCGGTATACAATTTTTCTTCAAGTAGCTGTTGAAAAATATCAATCTGGGTAGTCATGCTTGGTTCACTAACCAATGTTTTGAAGACACCCGTTCCTCCATATGCAAAGTTCATTCCATATTGTAGTCGAGATTTTCTTACAATTTTTCTCAATTTGAAAGCTACTGGAGATTTTATACCCAAGTATGAAGCTGCATACGATTCAATACAAATGGGAAATTACAATAAAAGAAATGGGAAAAATATTATAATTATTTAACTTCTATTAATAGATAATTTCTTTCATTTTACGAAAGCAAAAATTACTTTATAATAAATTTTTGTGAGTTGTGCTTTAGTGTCATTTCCTACAGTGACTACTACACTTACAGTATTTAATAAATTTTCTTGTATCCTTAAGATCTTAAACAAAAAAATAAATAAATAAATAAATAAAAGAACGAAAGTGCAGACCTACGAAATCAGTCAAGATACGTCCATCTGAGAACCGGCCTGCTGGTTTACCAGGAAAAGTGATCCCATAAGGTGTTTTCCATGAATCTGCAAAGTGTCCCAAATTTCCAGTGTCTGCATACGAGTCTCCGAAAACAAATAGCTTCACAGAGCCATTGAGGTGATGATTATTCTCTGAAACAACCTCTGCGTATATAATCAGCTGATGCCATGAGAGAATAACAAATAACCAAATTAACACGATTAAAATAATAATAATAAACAATGATCACCTGATGAAGCTGTAGAAACTGTACTGAAAGAGAAGAGAAGAAGAATTAAGAAGATGAAGGAATTTGTTTGCTTCTCCATTGAAGAGGAAATGTGGATGGTTTGGGCAAAGACAAATGTTTATTTATAGCAAATGGTTCTGATATAAGACTCATCTTATCAGGTTCTATAAATAATACAAAAGTTGTTTGATTGCCCGCATTAATTATTAACTTCCAAAACTGGGAAATTTTCTTTTATAATTTTTCTTTTCAATGATAATATTATATTTACAAATCAATTATATGAATTCTTATACATAGAAAAATTGATGCCTCATAAACCTACTAAAATAGTGATAATAAAAAATAAATTAATCAGATTAAAATCGATATCTGAGAAGAATATAACATGTGTTCACGAATTTTTGTAAAAAAGTCGATATAATTTATAAGTATGGTATCATTATTATACCAAATATTGCTTCCCATCACCTGTTAGCACAACAAAAATTAATTATATGAATTTGTTGTCAAAATGAAAAATGGAGGAAAATGTTGTTTAAGGAATCCTATACATTCCAACTCAATCTCCACTGTAAACATGCACTCTTTCTTGCTTGGTATTTCCCAATTCTCTGCCCACCCACAAATGCATATTATATTTATGACACACACAGATATGGAGAGAACAAAACTAACAAATATTTGGCAAGTACAAGTTCTCATTAATGTTAGTGATATGGATGTTGTGTGGTCTGCTTTGGGAGGTGGATCCGCCCTAAATTTTTTTAATCTAGCAACTATCACAAGTAGGCCAAATGTTTCTTTGGTCCAATTAAGAAGATATACAAATATACAGTAATTGAATGAGTTAGAACTTGAAATTCTTTCCATGCTGTTTTAATGTTGGGATCAATTCAGTGAAAGTTTTCTAAAATATCTAAAACCACATAAATTTTCATATATATATCATCGGTTAACTATGACATTAAATTAAATAATCAATTAAATTTAGACTTATATTATTTCATTTCGAACGTTTGCGAATTATAAAAAATAAATTTCTAATTAATTAGTCAATACAAATTATATTGTGATCAATTCTCAATATTATTGTACCCTATATATTCAATTGGAAAGAAGATAAAGCATGTGGATGCTAATAGTTAAGAGTGGTGAAGTGAGCATTTGGAAAACTAATTTCTATAAGACAATTAAGATTTAAGATCACGAAAAGCACACGATTATATATATATAGTCTCACTAATTAACTAAAATATAACTTGATCAACAACATCAATACACACAATTACATGCCAGACTCCACACACCATTCATATTTTCAATATATATTTCTCTTTCTATGTATTAATATAGTCAACTCTGGAGATTTTGCACGACCAAATCCACCGACGGCAGAGGAAAAAAAATTCGAAACTCCATTGGAAATACTAGTGGAGTTTGCGGAGGGAAGATCGTAAAGCAGAATAGACAGCATGCCAGCCATTCTGCGCAGGGTGTATATTGTCCCAAAAGAATGATGATTCGGGATTTTTGCATACAGTATACTTCTTTTTGCCGTTCTTGTCTACGCTGCCACAGAAATAATTGTCACTAACACCCACACAACACGGCTGCAATGAAGTCTTTAACTCAATATTTCCTGCATTACATTAATAAAAAGTAAAGCTATCAATATTTGATATTTATTTCATGTAATGATAAACAATATTGAGCAATATTAATGGCAAATTAAAGAAAGAAAAATGATGGATTCAATTTATTTGGTTTACCTGAATGGTTTTCTTGCCTGGTTAATGCAGACATGAATGCACTATAGAGATCCAGGGTATAAATGACAGGTTTCATGCTCTCATTGTTGAACTTTTGCACTTCTTGTAGCAACAGCTGATTATGAAACCTGGAGGCTGAGTTCCAAGTTTCACTGCAATTTTTATGTGAAGAAAAGGCTGCTAACTGGGGCAAGCATCCCATAGGCTCCATGGCAGTAACTGCTATTTTTTGTACTCCCAGGCCAAGAATAAGCTTCAGGTTCATTGCTAGTTGTTTAATTATAGATTTCGTCAAGGCTGGCAGACCCTATTTTATAAAAAAAATAAAAAATCTCTATTTACATTCAACTAGTTTTCATTAAATTTTTTTTTTTAAATATTCTTAATGACTCGAGTATTGTATGTATAAATATATGTACCAATTAGCGACAGATAACCTAACGTAAGCCGACATATATATATATATATATACAGCATTAGTTCAGCAACTTAATTAATTAAGTTACCTGTAAATCTCCATTTTTAATTAGATAAGTAGCGTAGTCATTGCCTGCTAGAGATACGAGGCCTATGGAAGAATTAAGGTCGTGTTTGGTGAAGACTTTTTCTTCAACTAGCTGTTGGAAAAACTTGATTTGCGTAGTCATGTTTGGTTCATCCACTAACGTGTTGAACACACCAGTGCCACCATGTGCAAAATTCATGCCATATTGAAGCTCTGAGCTATTCACCGATTTTCTCCATTTGTAACTTATTGGAGATTTTATACCCCAATATGAAGCTGTATTCAGTACAAAATCTGATTGATTAAATCGACAAAAATAGAGAAACTATTCCATTTAAGGTGGGTTTCTTCACACGTCCAACAAACATTTCTTCCAATTTTGCAAGGAATTAATATAGATAGAACTGCAAGAATACACACAGCATTCTTCAAAGTAATATAAAAAATCTAGAGTTGGAATTGAACTCCTGTAACGATTCAGTGCACTCTAAATCTTTCTCAGAGTGTCTTTATGTGTCTATAGCAGAAACAGAGAAAACGCACCTATATAATCGGTCAAGACACGACCATCCGAAAACCGGCCGGCAGGTTTACCAGGAAAAGTGATTCCATATGGTTCCTTCCAGGAACCAGTTGCCGATTTCCTGCAGTTTCCGGTATCAGCATACGAGTCTCCGAAAACAAAAAACTTCTCCACAGAGCTGCTTCCATGCCCATGATGATGATGATG
>JAXCLQ010000006.1:7075594-7087622 GCA_035584115.1 Cedrela odorata | reverse complement strand
TTGTAATTTTGCTAATAAAAATTATGTTAACAATGCCTTAAATTAGCAGCATATAATAATATATTTTTCATTTTAAGAAGAAAATATCTCCTGCATGGAAACCATTTCATTTCTAGCTAAATGGAGAAGGATGGATTGTAAATGACAAATGGTAAAAATAATAAACAATTGTATATGTGATCTTCAAATTTTAATTTCGTTATCAGGAAGAAATCTTTGATAATGTAAAGCTGATCTTATTATTGATTCCTTTAAGCCTATATAAACTCCATTTCTCATGTTATTTTAAGCACATAACATATATAATACAACTTGTACATGGTGAAGCACTTTTGCTCTTTGCATAAGAATAATGTGGAGCTGTTGAGACAACATGATCGTTGTTCATGACAATTCAAATGAGGCAAACACTAGAACTTCTTGGTCAATATTTCCATATATACCATCCCAGAAGCGGAGGAAGAAAGCACTTAACGTGGCAAAATGCAGAAGCAGAAGCAGAAGCTCCTTCTTTCCTACAATACCACCTCAACTACCTTCAATCCTATGTTAAGTTCTTGAGATAAAGTTTAGAGTTTGCTCCACTGAAGTTTAAAGCAGGAGAAGATCCTAATCTGTATCCTTTAGCATTAATGGTAGTAAAAATAAACTTCTTATTAGGGAAAACAGCACAGCTAACAGTTTTTTAACTCGTATATTTCAACCTTAATACTGATGAAAAGACTGAATATTTACTACTTTCTGGCTCATTATAAGACTATTTTACAAACTACTGGGGTGATATATTTTAACTGTCGCTTAAAAGTGGTGCTTCAATATCTTCCCTTTTGTTATTGCTTGAGTTTTCTTCCTCTGTTTTGAGCATGCAAGCACAGCACAAAGAGATCACCTGAGAAAATCAATGTTTGCATAGTTAGCAATAAGAACAAAAGGGAGAGAGAGAGAAAGAAGGGTCGTAGATAATAGATTACCATGCATATAGAAGCGATAACGATACTGAAACCTTTGCAGTTGAAAGGGGCATCTTTGGAAAGGAACCAGGCTAATATACAAAATTCAGAAATAAGCAATATGAACTGAAGTGTGTTTGATTCTCAAACAAAAGAATCTGAGAACTGTAACTTACAAGTCAATGGACTCATTGCAAGCGGTGATAACAAACTAGCTATTGATTGCACACCAGCAATAAATCCTTGTGTCTTTCCCTGTAATAAAGATTCCGTATAAGAAAATGGAGAGAATAGAATATATGAAGAAGAATTCCAAACAGTTAGAGATTTCAAGAAGACTAATACTTAGCAACACTTTCACGAGCCCCGGCTTGAGCCTTGATAAATTTTAGCACATCATTAAGGGCATCCATCAGCTTGAGCACATCACAACTTGATATGGTCAAAATGTCTACTCAGATAACTTACAATACATTGCTTTATATTGTTTTATACGAGTCACTTCTGATTAAGTCATTTTTAAATTTAGCTTGATGATTATTTTGAATAACTCGGAACAATTTAAAGTTATGTATCAAGTTTTGAAGGTTGTTATGCTCCTTAGTAAACCAAAAGCTAGCAGGCTATTCAGAATTATGAAACTGGGGAAAAGAGAAACCAAATTTCTACCTGCAGTAAAAGTGTATTTTCTATGAAAATCATAGTTAAAGGAAGAGAAATTTGATAACAGAATGCAGAATTGTAATTTTATCAGCATTACTTAAAGCCAGTGAAGCACAGTAGTAGTAGATAGTTTTGCTAACCTGACTGTTTAGGCCTGATGCTTTTGAAATGATTGCATAAGTCTGCATATTCAGAAATTAATAGCAAAGATGACCGTTAAAATTGAATTCATGAATTGCTTAAATTACACTTCATACTATGTTCCATGTTTATAGAAATGAAACAGAGATTTAAGGGTAAGAAGACTTACAGAAGGTTTCACAAGGACGTAAATGACACCAAATGAGGCACTGAGAAATGGTACCTGCATTGTGGAATGACTTCCTGTTAATGAAATTTATATGGAATTTTGTAATCATTTTGATGACAGAGTTAAACATTTTATTTTCTCTATTTGCAGAACCATGGTGGACATATGAATAAATCTACTACTCCCAAGTTATGTATCACCTAGAAAGTTCCCATCGTGATCTTATTCACATAAATCTTGTTATTCTAAGCAATATGAATTATACATTAATGACGGAACCAAAAATTACACGGCAATAGAGCATATGTATACATACCCATGGTGCCCATGCCAAGCCGTAGAACAATGCCTGCACAGAAAAATGCAAATCATATTATTTCTTTTTCATTTTCTTGTTTTTGCACTTGCTGGTCACATAATGAGTCAACTTACATAAGCTATTGATGCAAGCAATGCTATACACAATATCACTTTCTCACCAACAAATGGGTTGAGCAGAGGAAGCACCAATATCTAGTAAAAAGACACAGCACAAACCTTATGTTATGCAGATAAATTTCTGAAGACAATACGTATTCAAAAATGGAAATATAAATTGTTCGTTTCTTAAGTTAGAATATTCAAAACAAAGTTTCATTGTAAAGTAAAAACAAAACTAAATTAATTTCCGGAAAACTCATACCTGTGATACAATTGAACCTACTCCCACCAACATCTGGATTTCTGAAAATTGATTCTTGCTGAAACCAAAAGCTGCCTTCAAATAATACTATAGAAGTAGTAATAAAACAGTCAATGAGTCAAAATATTTAAGTTGAATACAAAACAAGCTGATGTGCTTCACAAATCACTATTATTTAATGAAATGGGTTGTATCATACAACGCAGTAATCCAGATAGAAATAACACCGCCACTAGTGATTGAATCCAAACTATTATATTGAGGAAATTTTTGGTTTTAAATTTCTTTGCAAGTTTAAACTGTCACATATCTCCAATTATCGATGCAAAGTGCCTCATCACACATGCAATTGTGCCCTAAAAACTTTCACACAAACATCCTTGCAAGGTCTGCTTATATCGCTTCCCAAATTTTCCTGTTTTTATCAGCATTAATGTTGTAATTGCACGATTGCTGTAATTCACTATATTAACTGGACCTTTTCTAATTAGCAAACAACTACTGTAAATATGATGGTTGGTTATGCATTGATTCTCTCAAAATTTTCTTTTAAGTAGCAACTTCGAAGAAAAAAAAGACATATTTATTCTGTACTCTCTCAGTTACCAAATAGTATGGTAATCAAGGCTACAAATCATTGCTACTGGTTTGAACAGCCCAAACGGTTTGCATATCAAAAATACTTCACAGCTCAGGCTACAATAAATTCTCCAAAATGTGAAAGTTAAGATGGCTTAAAAAACTTCTACTGTGAAGGCATAATCTCCCATCTATCCTATTACGTGCCATCCAAAATCAGCAAATGTCATTTCGATTACCCCTTGATCAATAAAGTGTTCCATACTAGTTTACTACTAAATTGATAATATAATATGGGAAATCAGATTAGCATTTTTAATTAACAATAGGGAACTTACAAATAAGACAGCTGTGATGCCGGACATTCCCAATTCATAGAAAAAGGAAACAACAGAAATGCCCTTAAGTGTTGAGCTGGAAAAGAAAAGAAAAAGAGTAGAGCTCATTAACCAAAATGTTTAAATAGAACTTAAGAATCTCAGGAATTTGCAAAAAGAGAAATATCTTAATTGACTGAATTAAAAGAGTCACAGTATTCAAGAAACTAGAGAAATTATATGCTTCCAAGTAATATCTGAGTCAAAATACAAAAGTGGGAATACCTGTTAACAACTATTAAGACAGCATCTCGCATTGATTTGTAGCGTTTATCGAGAACCTTAACTACCTTGGTGAAGCAAGATGATTCTTGGTGTTTCCTTGGAGCCAGTTCAACAGTCTCAACCAGAAAGAATTGCATATAAACCGGAACAAAGATCAAGAGGACTATTGAAACCTGAAACAGAATCATCATTTGAATAGATTAAAGTAAATGACACACAACAGAGCATGAGCGTGTGAGTCTAATACCAAATTTACTGCACCAACATACCAGGAAAATGCACTTCTCAGGAAGAAAACGTGCCAATATATTTCCTATGACGTGGGAAGCAGAAAAGAGGCCTGTAATCCAACTAAAAGCTGCAGCCCTTTTGCTGTCATTGACAACATCTGCCTGACAGAGGAAAGGAAAATGTGATACCCAACATTCTTTATCCACGAATACTATTAAATTATTAATGAGGAATAACTCTTACCGCATAAGCAACAGCAATGCAGAAAATACTCCCTTGGCTTATTATATATGATATTGTTCGAAGCACATAGTAGGCATACACAGATTCTTTGGACTGATTAAGAGCAAGTAAAGCTGAAAAGAGAAAGTCAAAAAAGAAAAAACCGTAAATATACAGCACAATCTTGATAGCACCACTAATTCAATGCAAAACAGTACAGTAGCAGATAATGCATCCTAGACTATCGAAGTTTCCATTCCTATACTTGAGTAACTAGAATGAATTTTGTGAAAAATACATGATTTACAAGTTAAATGATCCAAAATTGAGAAACATGATTTTCAGTTTCAAGCAAAAGCTTAATGAAAAACCATCAGTTTAGCCAATATTTTCAAATTTGTTTATGTAACCAAAACATTGGCATTAACTGGTTTTCAACTTTGGACGTATCCCCTGCCCTCCTAAAAATGAAGAAAATGGAACAAAAAATTAATAGGTTAGCTGGCAACATGCTTTTGATTTCTATTTCCGTATTATCAGTTTTGTAAGTACATATTAATGACTTCTGAAAGGCATTCTTTTACAACTTACAGAAAGGGACGATAGTGGTGGACACAGTGAGAAGGAGCAGCGGTTTACGCCCATACTCATCTGCAAGCTGACCTAGAAGTGGAAGTACCACCATCTTGAAAACTCCAACAACCTACAAACAGACGAATGTCTTTAAGTATTGTTTCTTAAAATAAAATGGAATACGAAAATGTAATCACAGTTCATCATCATCACTAATTCAACATAAGTGATTCAAAGCCGTGAACATGAATATCTGCAATAACATCCAGGTTATTAACTCTTTTTTGTTTCTTTGTACATTGAAATGCTATCTTTTAAGCATTCTGTCTTTCACTTGGGGCCTTGAACAGACACCAAAAGGTGCTCACTGTTACTAGTGTTTGTCAAACTGTTACGGGCTCAAACTATCTCATTGAAATCCCGCAATCACCCAACAGAACTGGGGTAACTTTTGAATTCCGTTGCGTAGCTCATTTCATTTTGTCTTTTGCAATCATGATTAACCATGATCTGGTGTTCATCTTTTTTTAACATAAACCCAGAAAGCAAAATGTCTCAAATTCCAAATCTTGTAAACCAAAAGCGTAAAATTCAACAACCAGAAAACAATCATTTCCATTTCCGTCCATTTTCCCACCAACCAAACAAGCGAAAAAGACCAAAAACCAGAGACAAAATCACACTAGAGCAAGAACATAAAAAATGAACAAGAACAATCTCTCACCGTTTGTTGAAGACCACTTATATAAATAGCCTCAGAACAAGTAGACTGGCCAGGACACAAAGCATTAGTAACAACATCAACAAGAACCGAAACCGTCATCTCCTCTGCAATCCAATGAACACAAAGTGGCAACAGCAAATGCAGCAGCGGCCTCAGCTCCCAAAACCCAGAAATTGTCAACGCCATTGCAGACCCTGATCACCAACTCACCACCTTCGTCATCTCGATCATAAATATGTCAAAAGTCAGATAAAATGATCGTTTTGTTGGTAAATTTGTTAGCTTTTTTCAGACTAGTTGGTGAATGTGATATATCGATTGGTCGGCTTTGTTTGTTGATGGTATTGTACGTATATATAATACATATCGGAGAAAAAGCGGTAGTTCTATTGGTGCGTTGTGCATGGACGAAGAAGTGCGCGTGTCGGCGTTCGTTAGACGTGCGTTTAGGACTCTGCTGCCTGCTTGTGCTTAGCTAGCACTTTCTGGTGCAAGATGACAAAATGCAATTATAATTGCAAACTCTCATTCATCGTGATCAATGCTAAAATAAAGTCAATTTCTGTACCATCGTTGAATCTAAATATGATGGGATTGTATATCCACTAAAAGATTTTAATTATGGAATAATAACATTTAGATCCCTACTTTTTTATATTTTTATAAATAAAAATACAATTTTTTTATTTATGTTAACTAAATCCCTATCTCTTCTTGAAATAACTAATATGTATTAGTGGTGGCCCTACCCAGAGATGTTCGGACCAGGTTGGAATTCCATTATTTTAGTCTGAATTCGAATTTAAAGGTGTAACGAGACGGGTGAGGTTTTTAAAATATGGAACCGATCCGATCTATAAAGATAAACAGTGCCAAGTCGGGTCAGGCTGATTTATTAATTTTTTTTAATTTTCTATTTGATCCGGCCGTCAAACCGACTTGGATCCACTGATTTAGCCCGTCAGATCAACATTCTTATAAGTCAGACCGATTCCAAGTCCACACAAGTCAAGTCACTGGTTCATTTTCATTTTACTTTGACTCGACCCAACCCTTGTCCACGAACTCTTAATCGGCCTCTCATACTATTCACACGAGCTGATACAAGTTCAATTTTTCTCGGATTGAGTCGAGCTGGGTCACGGGTTAACTCCACCTAATAGCCACCATTAATATTTATATATGTTTTAGTATAATGTTATGTAATTTGTTTTCTAAGTGATGAAAGACAGTTACTATGGTAGCTTAACAGAAAATTTTGGTGAAGGAAAGTGATTGCTGGCGTTGGACATTGGCTTTACAAAAAGAAGAAGATTCCAACTTTAAAAATTAAAAGCAATAATAATAATAATAAGTGGGCAATTAAAAATTCTAACTGCAAGTCAAGCTAATTAATATATACTATCATCATTCGTCATGCCATATCTCAATTCATGCATGCAGCATGCCGATAGGACAAATACCAAACACGGTGTAACGTGTTGGCAAATGGAAATGCTCCATCTCTACAATACAAAGCAAAAGCTTTCATCACTGCATCAAGCTTGCTTTTGGCGATTTGTGTTTGATACATACATTAAAAAAATCTCAAACTCTATTCTCATAATATTAACTCGCAACTTAATATTTGTAATACACAATATTATTTAATATTTTAGGTGTTTATGCAGGAGGATAGCAGTTACAAACACACCCTTCATCATCCCACGAAAAAGCTGAATGAAGAAACACCTAACATTGTAAAGTAAGAACAACGTATATCGAAAAAGTTCTCTCCAGCAAGGGGAAAACAACCAAGTGCTGAAAACAGAGAGTTGCACCCAGATTCATCTGTTTTCTGACCACAATTTTGCTAAAGCCTGGAGTTTCCTTCTTCCTAATCAAACAACTCTGCAACTATGTGCATTACATTATGTTGGGACAAAGCTAAATTCTTTCCTGATTACCTAAGCGCATATTACAATCGATTAATAATATTCCAATCTAAAATTTACAGCATTCCTGATTAAATTATTGTTTGGTTGATAGAACTGAAAACTGCCCAGAAATTGTCCAGGTTGGATGGTGGCAACCCAGCCAAAGGCAAGACAAATCAAATGGCGCTGACAATGCTCATTCCTAGGTGCCTTTTCGATATATCACATAAGGACAAGCAAACAATCAAAGTGGTTTGTCAAAACTAAAAATGTCTTTTGACAACATGAGAGCCTACAACTGATGACTATCACCAACTGATGGATAAGGGAAGATCTATATAATTATGCTAACACTGAAACAATATTTTAGAACAAGAATCCAACCGATCCAGTAGTCATAACTGTCAAAACATCAAATAAAACTTTATTCATCTCAATGACCTGGAGAAAAAGTAATAACGAGTTCCAGATCCAAAAATATTAAAATCTATGTGCCATACAAAGATGTAAATAAATATAGATAAGCCATCCATCTTTCCCGCATGTGATACTACAACTACATCTCTATGCCATGCAATTCATTGCAATTAGCTTACAGGAACAACATAAAATACAGTACTTATAAATAAATTCGTTAGTGCACAAACACTATTGCTCCTATGCAGAAAGGCATACCAGAAGCTCTTTTTTATCCAGCCATTTATCTACATATGCTATGCTAGGAAAAAGAAATAGAAAGCAAACTACTCCATCTGGCCAGCTAATGTAGCATCCTCATCTTCAGCATCTAACTCTTGTTCCACACCATTGACCTGTGGAAAGAAAATTAAAAAAATAATAATAATAAGAGAAGCAAAGAGTTGAATTTCATTAGCAATTCACCCAACACATCGCCACCCCGTGGCCACAACTTGGTACATAGAAATAATCTGCCAAGCAAAAATATAAGCTACCTATGGAGACAAGGTAGACAGACCTAAAAACAAGGACACACTTTGAAACTGAAAAACATTCAATACACAAATAAAATCTTCTTCAGAGGCCCAAAAGATGATGGAAAAGCATTTACATGTGGGTCCCAGTAATTTCTTTTTGCTAAGAAACAGAATACAAAAATACAACTTTAACCATGCAAAAAATAACAAGTGAGGGGGCTAAAAGTCCAAAAAACAAGGACAAGAAGTCCCAAGAGCTAAAAAAAGGACCAAACTTTACAATGAAGAATCTAACTGAGCAGATATTCCAAAAAATACCGATAATACACAGTCTTTGGAATCCAGACCCTTAAGGTTTTGGGAGTTTCAGTAGATTGCTCTCATGGCCTATCTTGATGGGCCAAAGCTTGAACTTTTCCAAAATCAACCACAGGAAATTCTAAGACTATGATAATGAATGTTACAAACTAGTGATCCAAATTAACAGCTGTTACATGTTACCTCAGGAACATAATGCATCAGCATATTTTCAATGCCAGATTTTAATGTGACAGATGAGCTCGGGCACCCGTTACACGCTCCTTGCATTCTCAATTTGACTATTCCAGTTTCTCTGGGAAAATCAAAGAACATAAGTTAAAATTTGTGCTAAATCACAATGGTGAAACAAAGCACATAAGTTAATTCTGGAATGGTAAATAAATGATTTTGATCATAGGAAGGAAACCCTACAGATCAAATCCCCTGTACTCAATGTCCCCACCGTCATCTTGCACGGCTGGTCGAATACGAGTCTCTAGCAGTTCTTTGATCATTGCAACAATTTCTGAGTCATCCTGCATCACCAAACATTACCGATGATCATGTATAAGAGAAATACATAATCAAATTGACAGCATTGTTAATTTGATTGTATATAGTGCTAATATCACTATGGGTCTCTAAACCTTTCGTTCTCTTAGGCTCTCTCCGCACTTATTAACTAGATTAATTAAGGAGACATGACAGTAAACCTGATCAGAAAGATCTCTATATAGTTCATAGCAGATCCATGGCATGCACTGAATGTCATCTGATTACTAATGTCCCTCATATTTTGGCAAATCAGTAACAAATGTACTAACATTAAACTTTCTAAGAGGGCTTGTGAAACTGTCAACACAGCATTCACGTTGATAAGCCCTCCTATTTCAGGCAATATGCATTCTTAAATGATGCAAAAGATCACAAAATTCTAAATCCTGTCTACAAAAAGAATTGAAAAAGTTTATCACCAGGCTTTTTGCTAGGCAATAAATAAGTCAGGCAGTATTGGAGGTGAATTTCAGTAGGAATATCACCTATCAAAAGAAATATGGGGGTGGGTGGCCATAGTTACAAGTGAGACTGAACAGATATTTTTTGTTATTCCTTTTATTTCCAAGTCCACTTGGATCTCCTCTGATTCTTAAAGCAGATGCTGCTTCCTTTTCCATTAATAAAATTACACCCGACACTTTCTCTTTTAAGACTGTTGCTTCGATGATGAAATAATCAACTCAACTTCGCACAACACGTACAAATTCTTGATTAGACAAAGAAACTGTCAATGACAATCAAATGACTTTTGGTCAATGCCGCAAAGCACTTTATCTTCAATTTTAGATCCAGGTATATATATCCCCATACAGTTCAATTGTTGAAGCAATACTTTAATCTCAGATGCAATGTCTTAATCTCAGATATCAATGACCTATGATAATGGTAAAAGAACAAAAAAAATAACAACAATCTAGTCATTTTGTTAACAAGCTGCCAATAACAATTCAAAAAGTCCAATTAGTTAAGTTTGAAAATATACTTCATGAATAGCAGTGTCTTTAGCTGCTGCAGCTTCTGAGTCTAGAAACAGTGGCTGTCCAGAAGAATAAAAGTCCATGATTGCTGCAAAAATTTCAGGCTTGAGGAAATCCCAAGAAGCATCCTCTGATTTTGTCACTGTGACGAAATCTGAACCAAAGAAAACTCGAGTAATACCTGTATTAAAAAGAAAAAAAAGGTCAACCTACTCAGTAACTTACCATTCAAATAAATAGTTACCAACTGTAATAATGGTAAGATTGGACATATCTGAATTTCACTAATCACAATCAGTATGCATATATACAAAAACCAGAAAAAAGTGAAATTAAAACTTTAAAAGTTTGGGCTGATTTGATACATCCAACACAGCATATAAAAAGAAATTCAGGTTGCATGACTAGGAATAAAAGTTGCTCTATTTATTAATAAAGGGTTTCCAGGTCATTCATAAGCCTCATGATTGTGAGAAGACAAAAGCAGATTCCCTAGAAACACTGACAGATAATTTTACACAGCAAACGATTTTTTAGGAAAATTAACTTATTACTTTCTTTATTATGGATGTAACTGGAGCTAACTCACAAAATTAATCGCTTGTGTACACCATCTTATACTCATACCATTTAAAATTTATGTAGAATTTATTTGTCTTCAGCATATTTGCATTTTGGAGTCCGAAAATATCCATCTACATGAACCTTGAACAAAAATTTTCTCAACAAACAAAATATTTAGGGCATGAATCATTAAAAATAACATGGACAAGATAACAAGCTAAATGCTTGCACCACAAGCATGCAGATTTCCATCAACAGTAGAAAAATGTGAACATCAAAGCTAAACCTTTATATTCAATTAAACATTTCCAGAGTCACTAAAAGACCACATGAACATAAATAAGCAAGCGTACCATCAATCCCATAAAGGGCTTTTGCCAATGGAGAGTTCAATGCCGAGCGAGCATTTGGGAAATCTGCACTCCCAACTTCCATAACAGACTTCCCAGGATAAAACATAAGAGATGAAGGATTCGGTGTCGTTTGTGTTTGTATAAACATCGTCCTCTTCTGCCCTGTGCAATAGCACCATCAAATTAATAACCATTTTCAAACGCTTACAATCCCCATATATCAACAACATCATGCGTTTAATATCCAAAATAATTCTAACCAAACATAAAAATAAATCATATTATTTTGATTAACATAAGTTAATGAGAGCTGAAGTGCTTTCTATATCATCCAAAATAGTCAAAACCACTTGTCTGTGTACTTCAAACACTTCAACTAGTTTTTAGGAGAAACACTTGATAGGACCATAGGAGCTTTTCTATAAAATACGTTCTGGACTGGATAAGCAAAGTACTTCCCAAACACTCCATAGGTAATTTTTGAAAGGTGCTTTATGAAAAGTAGTTTCCAATGTTTTTGCAGAAAGCACTTTTGAGCAAAACCGCTTTCTACAAAAGCAAATTCCAAAACACATATATGTTTATAAGCATTTCCATAAAATCTTAAAACAAGCTTCTAAAAGAGAAGAAAAAAAATAATTCTACAAGAAAATAACTGCAATCCAACCTAAATCACAAGTAGCATCGCAACAGCTATCCAGGAATAAGGCCGCGTGTTGCGACATGGAATTGCCATATACAAACAATTAATAGAAAACAAAAGCAACCAAACAACTTACTAACCTTGAAAATGATTCCATTTTCCAAATTGTATAGAAGAAGAAGAAACGGGAACAGATTTTAGTAACGTGGAATTTTGAGAAGTAATCGGGTTTGACAAATACGACAC